>JAJPUD010007275.1:0-18970 GCA_023553655.1 Myrmecobius fasciatus
TTCTCCAACTTTGGAGGTTATTAAAATTAACTATGGAAAGCCATTTTAAGAGTCCTAGATGTGATCACTTAAATTAAGATATGTTTTTCACAATTCATCACTTTAGGAAAATAAAAGGGAAAAATAGTAATATTCCATATGTGATTAGAACTGTTTATGAACTACTTTTAGAGAATTTTCAAATCTTATAGTTGGGCAACATATCACAAACCATATAGTGCAAATCTTTCTGGTCCCTGAATTTTCTCTACAGATCATCAGGTCATCTAATCTTTTCATGGAAATCTCACATTAGAAAAAATATAATACCTCTAAAGTAACAGATTTCACTTTTAGACAGGTATTATGGTTCTCAATTTTTTTATTTCCATTGAAATGAAATTAGTCTTTGCAATTTTCATCTATTATGCTAAAACTTAAAAGATACAGTTAATAAGATTTCTACATGATGCATATTTCCTTTATAGCTCATTTTCCTATGACAAGATCTTGAGTTCACTTAATCTGGTTGTCTTTCTCTGGACACATTTTAGCTTTTCCACATTCTTCCTAATGAAAAGAACAGAATTAACACATCATTCCATATGTTGTCCAAACAGTGCAGAGTAAACAAAGATAATTCCTTCTCTCATTCTGGATGTGATTCTTTTAGAAAATTTAAAATGGAATTCACATTTTTGATTGCTATGACTCATTTTGATCATGAGCAAATCATTTAAACTTTGGAGTAATTGACAGATTCTGCTTCTGTATTGATGGAGAGAGTCTCTGCCTCAGATTTGTACCTACAATAATGAAGTAATGAGATATTATATATAAAGCATTTTAGCACAGTGCCTTACACATAATAGACACTTAATTAGAAACAGCTTTCTATTATGTGGAATTTTTAGCCTGGAAAGCCAGGCTACAGCACTCAAGAACATTCTAGTTCAGAGGTACAGTCTAGGAAAATATACAGTCAGGAGATTTTGTGTATTATTTAAAGAAAAGCAAGAAGATCAGTGTCTCTGGACTGCAAAGTATATGGTGGTAGAAATAGTAAAGTATAAAAAAATTGGAAAAATATATGTACACAAGTGTTTGTATATGTATGCATGTACATAACACATGTATACATTTATTTAAAAAATAACATTTTAGGGTCAGCTAGATGGTACAAGGGATACACTGATCTTGGACTCAGGAAGACCTGAATTCAAATTTCAGATTTTCAGTGTTTCTCAGACACTTAACCCTTACTAGTTGTGTGACCCTGGACAAATTACTTTAACTCCAATTGTCTCACCAAAAAAAAGTCTATTTTCCTGTGTTGATTTTTTTTTAAATCATATTTGAAATTCTCTTTTCCCTATGCTTCTATCCCCTCTTCCTGAGAGGTCTTATGCAAGTTTATACAGAGATAGGTTATAAATTGCAAGCATGCAGAACATATTTTTATATTAGTTATGTTACGAAAGAAAAAAATAGTCAAACACACATCACATCTCTCTCTCACACACACATACACAAACACGTGAAAAAGAGTATGTTTTATTTGTATTCATACTATTACTTCTTTCTTTGGAAATGGATAACATTTTTCATCATGGGTTTTTTGGAATTGTCTTGAATCATTTTGTTGTCGGGAATAGATAAGTTTTTCACAGTTGATCATCATACAATATTACTATCACTATGTACCATGTTATCTTGCTACTGTTCACTTTGTATCAATTCATGTCTTTCCAGCATTTTTTGATAATTTTTTCTCATTTTTTATAGCATAATAGTATTCCATTACAAACATACCATAATTTATTCAACCTTTGTTCAATTGATAGGCATCCCCTCATTATTCAATTCTTTGCCAACACAAAAAGGGCTGCTACAAATATCTTTCTACAAATATGCAACCCTTTCCCCAGTCTCTTCCCCCAGCCCCTGCTAGTATAATTTCTTTGGGCTGCAGATTTAGTAGAAGTATATCTGGGGTAAGGAGTATGCAGAGATTTATTGGCTTGTGGGTATAATTCCAAATTGCTTTGAAGAATGGTTGGATCCAAACACAACTTCAGCAGTGAGGTAGTGTCCCAATTTTTCCACATCCCCTCTAACATTTATCATTTTCCTTCTCTGTCATAGTAGCCAATATGAAAGATGAGAAGTAGTATCTTAGTGTTCTTCTAATTTTCATTTTTCTAATCAATAGTGATCTAGAACATTTTATTTTCATGACTGAAGAAAGATTTGGTTTCTTTATCTGAAAACTACCTGTTCATATCCTTTGAACATTTATTAATTGGTCAAAGGCTTATATTATTATAAATTTGACTTGGTTCTTTATATATTTGAGAAACGAGATGTTTTATTATAAGTATTTACCATAAAAAAATCTCTCCTGCTCCCACGTTTTGGAATTTCTTCTAGTTTTACATTTAATATAAGCCGTTATTGATTTTACTTCTTGTGATCCTCTCTATCTCTTATTTGGTCTTATTCAAAGGCCTACCAGGTAAACTATTCTATGTACTGTTAAAGTGCTTATGGTATCATCATTTATATCCAAATTATGCATTCATTTTGACATTATCTTGATATATGTTATGAGATGCTGATCTGTATCAAGTTTCTGCCATGCTATTTTTCAGTTTGCCCAAGATTTTGTCAAATTGTGAGTTTTTGTCTAAAAAACTGGGATCTTTGTATTTATCAAACACTAGATTACTATGGTCATTTACTATCATGTATTGTATACCTACTCTATTCCATTTATCCACCATTCTATTTTCTAGCTAGTACAAGATAATTTTGATGATTACCACTTTTGAGATTTGATAATGCTAGACCACAATCCTCCTTTTTTTCTTTTGATTTCCTTGACATTCTTTTTTTTTTTTTGTGGATGAAGTTGGTTTATTTACAGTTCTTGCAAGACACAAGAGATGGTTTATAGATGTGGAAATGAGCCTTTTTATCTCCTACCCTGAAGTGCAAGGTTTTTCCCTTGTTCCCCAATTAGCTGGGGATGATGAAATTAACAGGCTTCTTAGTCCTCCTCTTGCATGTTCCTCCTTGACATATTACTCCTCCCTCATCATATAACCCACGCTCAAAAATTGTAGAAAACTCCTCCTTTGGGGAGGAGAAATTAATATTAATTAACTCATTAAACAAGCACATCTATTACCCACAATTATTTTTCACAAACTTGTTTTTGAATGATTTTATCAGTTTATCAGTTCATTGGATCAGTATCTTGTTTTGTACAACTAACTTGGTTAGCTGATGTGATCTTGGTTTAAGTCTCTATCCTGATATGAAAATACAACTTTATATGTTGCTCATATTATAACATATAGTTCTTCCAAACTTCTTAGTTCAAAAGATGATTCGGACCTCATCTGCCTCTCTACCCAATCTTGTACCCTATTAATGATCAATATAGATCCCCCCCATACTCCCCAAACTTAACTCCTACAGCCCGTTCAATATTCTGATATCCAACTTAGGATCAGTTTTGGGAGTATGGGATTTAAAATCTACTTCTATTATATAGTTGTGTGACCTGTGGCAAGTTCATTAATTTCTCTCAGCGTCAATTTATCTGGAAAAAAAAGGGAGTGGAGAATTTGGCTTTTAAGTCCCCTTCTAGTTTTAAATCTATGATCCTGGGTCTTCAGCAATTCTTCTTCCATGCTTATTCTTAGCAATGTTTCCTCCTACTTTATTGACAAGACAGAAGCTATCCAAAAGAAATTGTATCTTCATTTATTCTTTTCTTCCCTCCAGAAGAAGAGGAAGAAGTGTTCCTCCCTTAGAAAGTTAACTCCTTTTGTGGAATAATTAGCAATTGTTTCCTGTCTTCTTCATTTTCTCATTCTCATGTCTCCTTTTCCCATTACCCAGAAACTTGCTAATCTCTCTCCATCCAAAGGACAGAAAATCATTCCTCAATCCTTTAATTGTCTTTACTATAACCCAATCTCTTTTTATCATCTACTTCCTCATCTTCCTTGATTCATTCCTTGCCTTGCAATCTAGTTTCATCACTGCTACAAATCTACTGAAACTATTTCACACAAGTCACCTGTGACATCTTAATTTTCAAATTCCATTATCTTTTCTTAGTCTTCATTCTCTTTTATTTCTCTGCAATATCCTGTCTTCCTTTTCCATTTTAGTTTTTCTTCTCCCTCTCTGAACATGCCTTTTCTGCACTTCCCTATATTTATTTCCCCTTTCCTACCACATTCTTCTTTTTTCAGATGTTTCCAAAATACTGTTTTTGGCCCTCTCCTTGCTATTTTCTCTTCTTTAATCTTATCCTTTTCCATGGCAAAACAATAATGTTTATGCATATTGCAAGATATAGATTTTTATCTCCAGTTCTAAAAAAGCTTTATATGTTTACTGCAAACTGCCTGCAGAACCATTCCCCCTAGATTCCCCATTGGTTCCTCAAACTCAACCAAAATAACCATATTTTCCTTAAAGTATCTTATAGAAATAGCTAGCATTTATGTGGCTCTTTAAAGTTTACAAAGCACTTTACATTTGTTATCTAATCTGATGTATAACTAGTAATACTTAATAAATATTTGTTGAAGAAATTAATTAAATAACCCAAACCTTTTGATTATAGACTCTACAGTATCCATTCACACAAATACCTATAAAATATCTTTGTTAAGCACAACTAGTCAAGCTTACTAGTGTATATCTAACAAATAAAATTCTATCTCTGATGATTAGAAGAAAATAAACAATTTAGTTTGTGCAGAGACTAGCTGACTAAAGGAAAAAGCAAAGTTTGTTTATTAATAACAGTGAATGAATTGGTTGGAGGCAAACATCCTGTTAACTAGTGCAGTGTATTTCATTAATAATAACTTAATTTTATATAGTGCTTCAACTTTTCAAAATTTCTTAATGATCATCTTTTCATTTGAAGCTCATTAAGGTATATTTGGAACTGATTTGGGAAGATTTTATTATTCTCATTTTCCATCAAGAAAATCATGGCATGGAAAGGTTAATGAACACAGTCAAAATTACACAGCATTCTTATTACAATGTCAATCCTAGGAACTTAGTTTCTTGATGTCAAGATTTCTGGACTAAACTTCTAAAGGATAGAGACTTTCATTTTTTAAATTTACATTTCCAGTTACTAATTTAGTACCTGGTACACAATAAGGGAATAAAAATATCTTGATTAGTGAATTAAAATCCTAAAATGAAAGCTCTTTGTATCCCATCATTAGAGTTGATCTCTAAGACTACTGGACAGTAGGACAAGGAGACATAGGTGAGAAGAGAGAAAGAAAAAGGGAGTTTGTGAAGACTTTTCAGGTCCACAATGATACAATAAAGTAGAAACTTTGAGTACTTTCAAATAATGAGTCAGTGGACATCAATAAGCTTTCTTTACTATTCATAGTCTGTCTTCAAAACCACACTCTACATTTGTCTTCAACTTGATAATGATATTCTATGCCTCAAAGTTCAACTTCTCACATCCCAGAGCATTTTTGGACAGTGACACTTTAGAGTAATTTGAAAGATATCTTTGGCTAAATCAGCTTTGGAAGGGTTCTGGAATGCAGAGTACTTTTCATCTGAAAATTGTCTGTTCATATCCTTTGACCATTTATCAATTGGAGAATGCCTTGAATTCTTATGAATTTAAGTGAATTCCCTCTATATTTTAGAAATAAGATTTTCATCAGAACCTTTGAATATAAGAAAAGTTCCCCCAGTTTTCAGCTTCCCTTCTAATCTTGTCTACATTGATTTTGTTTGTACAAAGGCTTTTTAATTGAATATAATCAAAATTAAAGATTTACATTCCATAACTTACTTCATCTGGATTGCTTTGCCTTTAGAACCTCAGGATTTGAGATCTGTTCTTCTCTCTCACTATAAAAGCTGTCTATGGTGAGAGTTCTTTTGGTTTTTTATTCATTTTTTAAGGCTTGAAGTCAGTTCAAAGTTAAATAGTAACAGCTGCTTTAATTTGACTCCCCTCCTCAAGGGAGGGGGCAACTTGTTCTGCTGATTGACTTAAAGTGCTCAGTAGTCACGGCTAGGTCCAACTTTTTTCTGGGGTTTGGTGGTTTACAATTTGCCTTTTGTAGCAAATCTGCCAAACTACATGCTTTCCACCAGGACAGAGGAGCCTTAGAGGCTCAAAGAAGATTCCCAGGTGCATGGAAGCTGCAAAGGTCTGACTCCGCACTCCAGCTCTTTGCCCCAGTCTCCTTGTGTTGCCGTCTGGGCTTGGCAGACTGTCCCCCTGCCCATTTGAAACAGACCTGCTCTGAAGTTTTTTGAAGATATGTTCTTCTGGGAATGTGTTGTACTCCAAATATTTGTTGGTTCTTTGACTCCAAAAACCAGGTTAGAGGCTTAATCTGCTCTTGGCTTGAGAGAAGGTCAGAGTAGGTCATAGAAAGTAATGTCTACTCTCTGCCATCTTTATCCTATCCTCCCTAAATTATCATTCTTTTTGTCTAAATCATGAACTCATTTAGACCTTATTTTGGAATAAGTTGTTAGATATGGGTCAAGGCCTAGATTGTTATGGCACTGAATAAGTAGATTAATTTAGGTAGTATTGTCATTTTTTTTCTATTAGATTGTCCTACCCATGAGCACTTTATACTTTTCCAATTGATTAAATAAGATTTTATTTGTGTGGGAAGTGTTTTGTAATTATTTCATGTAGTTCCTGACTTTGTCTTGACAGGTAGACTCCTAAATATTTTATATTGGTCTACAATATTTTGAATGGAATTTCTCTTTGTATCTCTTGCTGCTGGACTTTGTTGGTATCATAAAAATGCTGATGATTTATGTGAATTTATTTTGTAACCTGCAACTTTGTTAAAGTTGTGAATTGTTTATAGTAATTTTTTAGTTGATTCTCGAGGATTCTCTAAGTATACCGTCTGCAAAAAGTAATAATTTGGTTTTCTAATTCCACTTATTCCTTTAGTCTCCTTTTCTTATCGCCAAAAACTAACATTTCTAATACAATATTTAATAGTAATGCCAATAATGCAAACTTGTTTAACCCTTGGTCTTATTTTGATTGGTTATAGTTTATTCCCATTACATATGATGCTTGCTGATGATTTTAAATAGATGCTATTCATTATTTTAAGAAAAACTCCATTTATTTTTATATCCTCTAGGCTTTTTAATAGAAATGGGTGTTGAATTTTATCGAATGCTTTTTCTGTATTAATTGAGATAATCATATATTTTTTGTTAGTTTGGTGATTGATATAACCAATTATGTTAATAGTTTTCCTAATGTTTAACCAGACCTGTATTCCTGGTATAAATCCTACTTGGTCATGATATATTATCCTGGGAATAACTTGCTGTTATCTCTTTTGCTAATATTTTATTTAAGATTTTTGTATCAATATTCATTAGGGAAATTGGTCTATAATTTTCTTTCTCTGTTTTGACCTTACCTAGTTTAGGTATCAGCACTCTGCCTGTATCATAAAAAGAATTTGTTAAGATTCCTTCTTTCTTTATTTTTCCAGATAGTTTGCATAATATTGGAATTAATTGTTCTTTAAATGTTTGGTAGAATTCACATGTAAATCTATCTGGTCCTGGGGATTTTTAAAAATGGAACTATTTAAGGCATTTTTTTTTCCTATGTTAATCTGGGTAATCAAAATTTTTTTAAGTCATCATCTCTTTCACTTAGATTATCAGATTTATTGGCAAACAGTTGGACAAAATAGCTCCTAATTATTGCTCTAATTTTCTCTTCATTGGTGGAAAGTTCACCCTTTTCATTTTTGATACTAACAATTTGATTTTCTTTTTTCCTTTTTCTAATCAAATTAAAGGTTTATCTATTTCAATATTTTTTCCCCATAAAACCAACTCAGTTTTGTTTATTAGTTCAATGCTTTTTTGTTACTTACAGTTTTACTAACCTCCCATTTTATTTTCAGAATTTCAAATTTGGTATTTAATTGGGGTTTTTTAATTTGTTCTTTTTCTAGCTTTTTTAGTTGCATGCCCAATTCACTGATCTTCTCTTTCTCTATTTTATCCAAGTGGGAATCTAAAGATATAAAACTTCCCCTAAGAACTACTTTGGCTACATCCCATAAATTTTGGTATGTTGTCTCATTACTGACATTATCTTGGATGAGATTATCAATTATGTCTTTGTTATTTCATCCCCTCATTCTTTAGGATTAGATTATTTAGTTTCCAATTAAGTTTTTGGTCTGTTTTTCCCTGGCACTTTATTACATGTAATTTTTATTGCATCATGATCTGAAAAAGATGTATTTACTATTTCTGCTTTTCTGCATTTGATTTTGAGGGTTTTGTGCCCTAGAACAGGGTCAGTTTTTGTGTAGGTTCCATGTACTGCTGAGAAAAAAGTATATTTCTTTGTGTTTTCATTCAATTTTCTCCAAAGCCCTATCATAACTAACTTTTCTAAAATTCTATTTAACTCCTTAATTTCTTTATTGTTTATTTTGTGGTTTGATTAATCTAGTTCTGAGAGAATAAGGTTGAGATGCCCCACTAGTATTGTATTGCTGTCTAATTCTTCTTGCAGATTTCTTAATTTCTCCTCTAGGAATGTGGATGGTATACCATTTGGTGAATATGTATTGAATATTAATATTACTTCAGTATCTATGGTAAACTTTAGCAAGATGTAGTTTCCTTCCTTATCACTTTTAATTAGCTTTATTTTTGCTTTTGCTTGGTCTGAGATCAGGATCACTATCCCTGCTTTTTTTTTTAACTTCAGCTTAGGTATAATAGATTCTTTACCTTTACTCCGTATGTATCACTGTGCTTTAAATTTGTTTATTGTAAAAAATACATTGTAGTATTCTGGTTTTAAAATCAGTCTGCTATCTGCTTCCATTTTTGGGGAAAGTTCATCTCATTCACATTAACAGTAAAAATTACTAACTCTGTATTTCCTGCTATCTCATTTTTCCCAAGTTATAATTTTGTCTTTACTTTTCCCTTTTCCCTCCTCCCCAGTATTTTGCTTCTGATCATCACCTTTGTCAAACAGCCCTCCCTTTTTACAGACCCTCACCGTTTCTTATATCTTCTGTCTTTCACTTTTGTTTTTCTTTCTATTTACCTCCCTCTTTCCTTTCCTCTTTCTCCTCCTACTTCCCTATAACATAATACAAGTTTCTCTGTGAAACTAAATATGTCTGATAATCTCTCTTTGAGCCAAATCTGAGAGTAAGATTCAAACAATGTTCATTCCCCTTCCTTCTTTCCCTCATTTGTAATTGGTCTTTTTATTTATTTTTTTGCCTCTTCATGAGATGTAATTTTCCCATTTAACTTTCTCTTTTCTCTTCCAGTACAATACCCTTTCCTTCTCTAGTTTCTTTTTTATATAATCACAGTAAAATTAAAATATACCAAGACCCTCTGAGTATACCTATAATAGAGATACAGTTCTCAAGAGTTAAACATATCATGTTCTCATATGGGATTGAAGCTTTTTAACTTTTAAAAGAGACAGTCAATTTTTTTCTTTCAGTTTTACCTTTTTATGTTTTTCATGAGTTCTGTATTTGAAGATCAAATTTTCTTTTTAGCTTTGGTCTTTTCATCAGAAATAAGTGAAATTCACCTGCTTCATCGAATATCCATTTTGTCCCTGAAAGATAATGCTTAATTTTGCTGGTTAGTTGATTCTTGGCTACAATCCAAGTCCTTTTGCCTTTTGGAATATCAGATTCCAGGCCCTTTGATTCTTTAAAGTGGAAGCTGTTAGGTCCTGGGTAATCCTGATTGTGGCTCCTTGACATTTGAATTGTTTCTTTCTGGCTGCTTGCAATATTTTCTCCTTGATCTGATAATTCTGGAATTTAAATATCATATTCCTTGGATATTTCATTTTGGGATATGATTGGTGAATTCTTTCACTGACTATTTTACCCTATTTTTCTAGTACATAAAGAGAGCTTTCCTTGATGATTTCTTGAAAGCTGAGGGTATTTTTTTCATCATGGTTTCCAGGAAGTCCAATATTTCTTAGATTATCTCCCCTACATCTATTTTCCAGATCAGTTGTTTTTCCAGTGAGGTATTTTTTCCTTTTTTTTTTTTTTTCATTTTTTGGTCCACTTGACTCAATCAACTTTTTAAGGAGTTCTTTTCTTTAGTAAATTTTTGTCCCTTCTCTACCCCCCCCTTTTAAAAATATTTTTTACCATTATGCCAATTTATTTTTAAAGGTGTAACTTCCCTCCTACCCCCAATGTTTTTATGTTTCTCTTTCCAAACTCTTACTTCTCTTTTCATATGACTTTTGCGGGTAACCATTTCAACATTGTTCTCTTTCAAAATTGTGTTTTAATTTCCCTTGTTACCATAGTAACTTTCTATGATCAGAGGTTTTATTTTTGCTCATTTTCTAACCCATTTCTTGACTTTTAACTTTATATACTAAAATTGGATTCTGTTCTTGGGGTAGATGGGGCACTGCTTCAAGATTCATCTTTTTTATGCCTCTTTCAAAACTAATTCTGGAGACCTGTAAATTTTCAGTAGTTTCAAAATGATGTGATCTTAGGAGAGTTTTGTTAATGCTTTCACTGTGATCTGTTCTTTGAACAACCACAAACACTTTTTTCTATCGTGGAATTATGCCCTTGGCATGTCACCCACATCCTTACATGGACAATGAAACAAGAATCCTATACCCACTGCAGCAAAGTGTCCTCTAATCTCTTTCTGACCAGTTATTTGGTCCTTTGACCATCTGTTGACTGAGAGCCCTGGAAGTTGGTGCTGTTGGTGCATTTTCAAGACTTTTATTGACTTTCTGCTCATTTGTCTGCACTGGACTCTGCTCTCTCTAATCACAGTGAGACAGATCTTCCCTGTTGAATTCATAAGCTATCTTGGGCTAAAAAAATTGTTTCACCCAATCCTTTTGTTGGTTCTGTCACTCTAGAATTCCTTTTGAGGAATTATTTATTTTATAACAACAACAACAACAATAATAATAGCTTTTTATTTTTCAAAATACATGTAAAGTTAATTTTCAACATTCACCCTTGTAAAACCGTGTGTTCCAATTTTTCCCCTCTCTTCTCCCTCCTTGCTAAATAGCATATAATTGAAGATAGGTTAAACATGTGCAATTCTTCTATACATATTTCCACATTTATCATGCTGCACAAGAAAAATCAGATCAAAAGGGAAAAATTGAGAAAGAAAAAAAAACAAGCAGGGAAACAACAACAACAAAAACAAAAGGTGGAAATATATATTGTGATCCACATTTAGTTCCTATAGTCCTCTCTCTGGATACAGATGACTCTTTCCATGACAAGTTTATTGCAAATGGCTTGAATCACTTCATTATTTAAAAGAGCCAAATCCATCACAGATGATCATCATATAATCTTGTTGTTTCTGTGTACAATGTTCTCTTGGTTCAATTCACTTCACTTAGTATCAGTTCTCCCAGCCTTTCTGAAATCAGTTTGCTGATCAGTTCTTATAGAACAATAATATTCCATTACATTCATATACCAAAACTTATTCAGCCATTCCCCAGCCGACGGGCATCCACTTAGTTTTCAGTAAGGAATTATTTTTAGGGGCAGCTAGGAAGTGTAGTAGATAAAGTACCAGCCCTGAAGTCAGGAGGACCTGAGTTCAAATGTGGCCTCGGACACATAACACTTCCTAGCCGGCAAGTCACTTAACCCCAATTGCCTAAGCAAAAAAAAAAAAAAGAATCATTTTTAAATTATTTGAAGGGTAATTTGGGAGAATGAAGGTAAGTTCCTCCTTTTATATTCTTGTCTCTACTTAGCTGATATGATACCTTAAATAGTCCTAAAGTTTCCTGTGTGTTGTATTTTTAATGTTGTTATTTTAATTATTTTTCTCCTTTGTTGTTTTGCTGCCAATGTATTGTATATTATTTGTGTTCTAGTCTTGTACAATTACTGATCTTGTAATTGTTAATCTTTCTAATTTGAAGATTTGGAAACAATCAAATTTTGTTGTGATTATATATAAAATAAGGATGGAAAAGAAGATATGAAAAAAGAGACCATTGTTACTACTTTGACAAATTAATTTTGCATGTAAAAGAACAATAAATGGTCTTTTTATTGTCATGTTTAAGATTTTTTTTTCTTGTATACTACAATGTTTGTAAACTGTTTATTCCTTAAGAGATATTGCAATTGTCTTCAAGACTTCATCAATTAGGGGACTAAAGACACAGTCCATAATATCGCTTTCCAGTTGCCTGAGGTAAAAATAGCCACTAAATGCTACAGGTTTACTCTGTTATTTTGCTGGCAGACCATAATGGGCAGTTCAAAATTAGGGGAGTTTTATTCATCTAGTGACATTCTCAATGCATAGTCTTATTGAATATTGTTCTATTATTGCTTTAATGTCTAATGACCTAAAAATATTTCATTCAGTTTCAAGATCAACTATTAGTACCCTGGCATGAGTCTAGCCTAACCCGGGGTACCTTACATAGTCTGTTGACAAATTTTATTATTTCTGCCTATTCAACATATTCATTTACATGGTCAGCAATTCTGCATCAGGTTCTAATTACCTCTCTTAGGCTGTTGTAATAGCCTCTTAATTGATCTTCCTATTGCAGCACAGCTCATAATGTGATTTTCTTGCAGCACAGTCCTTGAATATCACCTTTTATTCAGTAAGCACTAGTGCCTTCCTGTAATCTCCAAAATTGAATGTAAATCATTTCTCATTTAAAATGCTCCATCTTGTTTTTTTTCTTAGAGTTAATGTATATTACATGTCCAGCCAGTATAACTGTTCATTTCCATTTCTCTTCTATACTCCTTTATACTCACTTTCACCTATACCTAAAATGGACTCCTTCCTAAGCAAAATTTTTTAGAATCTCTAGTTTTGCTTATGCCACAGCTTAAGGACCACCATCTATCATAAATTTGTGATGTTACTGATTCTGACATTCTCTCTAACAAGAAAGATCATAAACCATCCGTGTCTGTGCAATTATGACTCACTCATGTGTTCTCATAAGCTCACCAGAGAGAGGGGGGTGGGATGGGATGGGGAAAGGAAGGGAGAAGGGAGGATAAGGTAAGGGGAAGACAAGCAATATGCTAGGGATCTTCCTTAAGTTTTCTTGACATCACAATAGCAGCTGTTAAGGATGAACTCAATAGATAAATTTTTATTTCAGATTTTGTGTTGGATGAAATGAGGAAATCATAAGTCCTTGAATACTTAAGAAAAGTAAGTTTAGCAAACTCAAAACTTGCAAGGACATGTAATGAGCATATAGTGTCACTTAATGTCTATAAATGTAGTTTCTTTTGTTTCCACATGGAAACATGCCTGGTTCTCAAGGCAAAACATAGTGATTTTCATGATCTTCAGATAGCTACCCATCTGGAAGAGTCAGGACTTTTTATGCTCTTTAGTGACAAGCAAAAACATTAATGCCATGGAGCTTCTGGAAGTTGCATCAAGGGAGAAATGGCCCAAATAGGCCTTGGATAGAACTTTGTTACCTTTTAGAGAGAATAAACCCATAATGGTAGTAGAAACACTGGTGGATATTAATTCTATGACACCAATAGAGCATATGAGCTGCCCATTAGTCATTTCTTTTTTCTTATGTGTTTTTCTAGATGTTGACCCAGTCCTTTTACTCATGGATTTATTTGATAACATCCTAGTCCCTGATGTTTTTTTTAAATGAAATTCCTTGTTTATAATATACTGAAACCTGTTGATGTCCACCACATGCTTTTCCATTCCTCCTATGTGACTGTCCATTTCTTTGGAAACCCTAATGTTACTTGATTTACAGACATTCATACATATCTCTTGAAGAAGGTCCATGTTAAAAATAATTTTTTTAGGTAAAAGCCTGAGATAATTAAAGGAACTTAGCAATTTTTAGAGTCATTCTAATCTACTCTCTTGCTCCAGTTTAATATGATACACAGCCTCACACATAAGAGTATATACATATTGATAGATACATTTTGTCCAATCATACTTAAAGGCTGTTGAATAGAAGCAGGAAAAAGTAGCAAATCTGCTCATAGGGCCCACTACAAATTTATATTATCTAATCTCAACTAGTCTCTTATTACAGAAAAGAAATCCTACTATGTGTCTTCAATTATTTATCCCATTTTGCATGTTTGTATTTCTTTTCACCTAAATCTTCCCATAATACATCTTCCCTATATCCTTTTATCTGAGGACCTCACCTTAGATGAACACCTCAACTCATACTTTACCAGGAGAAAGAAGGTCACTTACTATGCACTCTTCATCATCCTCCTATTTCCAACTTGACTCACCTCTGATAGAAATAAACCTTCTCCTTTTCAAGACCAACTCATTTACATATGTTCTTGATACCATGGATTCCTCTTTCTATCTTTCAGAAGGCAGGTGTAGTAACATCCTTTCTATTTCTCTCTCTCCCTTTCTTCCCTTTTCTCTTTCCCCTCTACTTCTCCTCTCTCTTTTCTATTCTCCATTTCCCCATTCTCTCTCTTTAATCTCTCCCTATTTGCTGGTTCCTTTCCTCCAGCCTATAGCAAGTTCAACTCTCCCGCATCTTGGAAAAAACAAAATACAAAAACAACACAACAAAACTTTGGATAGATCCTACTGTCCCTGCAGGACATTAGACTTTCTGCATATCTTCTCTTTCTCAACCAAAATCCTTGGAAAAAGCTAAAAATGCTTTGTTTCCATTTCTTCCATTCTCATTCATTTCTAAACTCTGTGTGCTTTCAACTTAAAGTATTCTTCAAATGTACTATTGATTTCAAATACCACTGTAATAGTCTTTTGCACTCACTTCTTTTTAACTTCTGTATAGCATTTAATTTTACTATGTCCTCCCCTTGGATATTTTCTTCTCTTTGGGATTATGGGACATCGCTCTCCT
The DNA here is from genome assembly GCA_023553655.1 of Myrmecobius fasciatus. NCBI lineage: Eukaryota > Metazoa > Chordata > Mammalia > Dasyuromorphia > Myrmecobiidae > Myrmecobius > Myrmecobius fasciatus. Next base: position 14,963 of record JAJPUD010007275.1, read on the forward strand.
TTATTGTTCTTAGTTGAGCACATTAACATACTTTAACCAGCAAAATTAAGGACACTTGCTGTGTGCCCCGTTATCATCCATTATTTCTAACTTGACTCTAGTCTCGCCACTGTTCTTTACTTTCTCTGACTTTTCCTCAGTCTCTTTTGGTGAATTATCATCATGTCATGTCCACAATCTGTGGTTATCTTCCAAGGGTCTTTTCTGGGTTTTTTACTTTCTTCTCTACAATTTCTTTCTTTATAATCCCAATGGCTTCCATGGGTTCAATTATTATATCCACACACATGATTCCACATCCTATATATTCAGACCTAGTCTCTCCTGAGCTTTAGTTCTGCGTGAACAGCCACCTATTGGACATTCTCAACTTGATGTTCAGTCTAAAAAATCAATATGTCCAAAATAGAACTTACATTTCTACCCACACCTACCTCTCTTAGAAAATTCCCTATTTCTATCAGGGGCAATCTCATTCTTTCTGTGATCCATGTTTCACAAACTTGTTGTTTTCACCGTATAAAGTGGGAGCAATATCCTTGTTGACTATCCAAGGATAGTCAACTTTAATTGTACTGAAACTATATTCAGAATCTGATTGTCTTAGAACATTGAAGACTCAGGCTTCTTATGTTACTTTATAGTTTTCTGAATTAAAAAAAATAGCCACAAAGTGCTCCCCAGGGGCACTCTAATGCTTGGCTGGGAGACCATGATGGACAATTCCATTATGAGAACTTTATTCAGTTGGAGATATCTTCAATACAAAAGCTTATTTTGTTGTTCTGTATAATTTGTAGAGTCAAATATAAATTCATGTATTTGGCATTTATATTGCTTTATATCCTGGAACTCCCCCCCCTTCAGCCTTATTAGATATTACCTCCTTTCATGTATTCTGCCTTCCAATGAAAAAGGCTTCACACATACTTTAATACTGATGATCATCTAAACCTGAGATATACTTCCACTTTATTAATAGTCCTTAGAATTCTTGATTTTTATTCAGGTCTCCACTCAATGGTTGCTCAAGGGCTCTCTCAAAGAATTTTTTATTTATTTTTCTGTCACAGGCTACTGAAGCCTTATCCTATTATAATTAGTGAAAAGAAAGAATTATGTGATTTCTTCCTATTCAAGATCACAGATGTCATGAAATTTATCCAAAGATACCTTGGGAATCCATGAATCCCAGAATAAGAACCCCTGCTCTGGAGTTTCTCTTTGTGGAAATAGAATAATTCTATCCAGTTTATAGGAAAAGACAGAAAGTCCTTGAAAGTCCCTCTACCTTTGTTTTTATAAACTCAACACTTAGCACAGTGCCTGGCATACAGTAGGTGTTTAATGAGTGCTAGTTGATTGATACCTCTTCATATAGTGGGGAAAGTCCTGAAATGAAAGAGACTTGGGTTATAGGCCTGATATATCACTATCTATATCTTTAAAAAAGAATTGAGTCACATTGGACTAATTAATCTTTAATGTCTTTTACAGTTGAAAAATATCTGTTATATAGGAATTCAGAATTTTTAACATAAAAGAATCCAGACTTATTTGAATATTTCAAATGGTTAGCATTTTCAGCAGATCCTTTTCTTTGATCTGAAATGATTTTCATGTACTAAATAAAAACTGAGTATTAACAGCTTGAAAAGCTCTATGCTTATGAAATGTGTCTGGCTGCTGAATAATTTATTATGTATTTGTGAGTCCTCTAGATACTCACATTTCTTAACCTTGTATCTTTTAACCTAATTATTACCATCTACTTTTGAGTTACTGTTTTTTCTTGCTTTTTCTCTGGTCATGTGATCTGAAGACCTCCTACATTTAAACAAGTTAACTATCAGCACTTAGGGAAAATAATTACCAAATAATAGTGTGGAAACTAGGGATTTTGATTCATTTTCGAGAGAGGTGCTGAGATTATAAAATACTATTTCTATGATGACTTTTGACCAAGTACTTAGTAGACTAAGCAGAAGATTATTAGACTTCCTTATTCACTTACCTGGAACAATCAACTTAATTTCTCATTTATAATATGATTGTCCCGAAAAGTACTCTAATATTAGTGGTCATCTGAATGGCTAACAGATAATTCTAGTTAATTGATTTCACCCACTACGGTTACCTAACTAAAGAAATTTTTAAAATTGTGCTGCTAGAAAATGTTGTCTTCCTTTTAATCTTATCTTCCTGCCACATTAGTATTTTTTTTTACAATAATAGGACTTTTTGTGTGATTTAGTTGTTGGTGTTTAATATGAATTCAGAGAAGAGTCTTTTTTTAGGACAAACCCAACAGGTATTCATATTTTAAAATAAAGTTTATAAAAGTAGTGGAATGTGGAATGATCTTAGAAAATACAAGCAAGTCAAATTACCTTACAGTGTTTTGTGGGTAACAAAATCATAAGTGGGGTTTTACCTTAGGAGATTAAAATGTATGGGATGCTAATAGCATTTTTTACTTCTTCAAAAGGACAAAAACAATTGAACTTAACATTAAGTTAGTCAAAATAATTAAAATGAGAAAATACCAGATTATACTGTGGGTGAATTATTTCTTGTCTGGGCCCAGCTCTACTCTTTGCTTACTTTCGACAGGGTCCCTTCTAGAAGCAATCTTTTCGTGTCATAAAAACAAAGTACATTACTTCTCTGTGCTTCATTTCCTATATAGGGAAGCATTTTTGATATACTCATTTGAATAAATCTTTAATAGATGATTTAAGGCATCTTTCTACTGATTGTCCAATGTGTATTTTATGGATTGCGTTCTAGAGGATAGGATTTGGGAGGCAAATTGGTGGTTGTAGGAATGCTGGGAAAATTTTGTGCTTTGGCAATCTATTTTCTTCTATTTCAGGGTTTTAAATTTCTTCCTCCTTTTCCATATTGAATCTACTCACTACTCATCATATTAGTAACTTTCCAGGTCAAATGCCTTCCTTGAAAACTAACTCCTTGTATGGGCAGAGGGTATTCTTTGCTTTTGTATGTGTATCCCCAGAGCTGAACATCACATCCAGCCCATATATTAATATGTAAATTAACAGGGACAAGGTAAAATTAGTAATTTGATGACAGACAATACACTTTATAGTTTTATATTCTTAAGATAACGATTAATATTTAATAAGTTCATTATGAGTTACTTATTTTTATGTGACATTGAATTCACAAGATTTTAATACATATTCATTAATTCTTTCTTATGAAACTATAATTTTATCACATTGGATTTTTAGAATAACTTTGAAAAACAATTATTTTCTAAGCTTAGCCTTGATTATAGCCCATAGATTTTCAAAAGAGTTTAAATCAGGTCAGTTCCCAAGCCACTGAAGTATGTTTACCTCCATCTCTTAGTTAAATTCCTTAATCTTTCATGGCATATAACATATTACAAGACAGTCTTTCGGTATTCCATCTCTACCTTATTTTGCAACAATTCTACTTCCTGATATTTAATAATGTCAGTAATAATAATAAATCCTGAGAAGTAAAATTAGTAGCAGCAACAGCAGCAGCAGAATTGTTACTGCTGCTGGTAATTACTACTACTGCCATCACCACCACCATTATTTTTCCTTACTATGGATGAGGTCCTGAATAACTGAACTGGATACATAGCAGAGAGGATTGAAGTAATGATGGACTTGCTCTTTGGAGCAGCACGGAAAGGTACCGATAGGGGTCAGATTAGGACAATTACAGATTGTCCCCACAGTTGAGATATTCCAAGGTAACTAGAGGTTATAAGGCAACTAGTGAATCAATGTTTTATTTAACTTGTTCTGTGTGTGTGTGTGTGTGTGTGTGTGTGTGTGTGTGTGTGTGTAATGTCTGCATATTTTCTTTTTCTTTCCCCTTGGATTGTAACCTCCTTGAGGGCAGAAACTGTCTTTTGCCTCTTTGTGGATCCCCAGCACTTAGTGCAGTGTCCGGTACAATGGTACACTCAAGAATTAGTCACACATTTATACTTAATAAATTTCT
>JAJPUD010007275.1:18980-49922 GCA_023553655.1 Myrmecobius fasciatus
ATGGTACACTCAAGAATTAGTCACACATTTATACTTAATAAATTTCTACTTGGTAGAAAGTAGAAATTCCTAATCTGTATCTTGACCCTGCACCCCAGATAAGTTTGAAAGGAGACTATGAGGTTGGTGACTTTGCATAGCCCTCCCTCACTGAAATTCATTTCACTTTCAAGTCCTGGCATCCCTTTTTTGATGTCATGGTACTCTTTGAGAGTGAAGGACAAAAAACTAACCATATATAAAGGATTAACAGGAAATAGTTAATAGAGGGAAGGCACTAAAATTAATAAGAATTAGGGAAGACTTCCTGTAGAAAATTTTGATTGAGCATTAAAGAAAACCAGGGAGGTCAGATTTCAGGAGGAAGAAGAAGGATGTTCTATGTATAGGGGAGAGCCGGAGTTCAAATATGGCCTCAGATATTCACTAGCTATCGAACTCAGGGCAAGTCATTTAACATCTATGTGCCTCAGTTTCCTCAGCTGTAAAATGGGAATGATGATAATGGCATCTACCTTGTAGAGCTGCTATGATCAAATTTAATACCATTGTAAAATCTGAGGATTAATTAGGCTATTCCTTAGCAGTAACCATCAATTCTTATTTTAGTTTTTGAATCATACTTTCCTTTGTGTTTTGGAGTGACTAATTCTGTTTCATTTTAGGCTTGAAGGATCTTTGAAGCACTTGACTACTTTGTACCAAGTCATCACAATATCCCTTAAACAAGATTTGAGTATTTTTTTAAAAAGCTATAACTTTTACATGTTTCTTCACAGCCATATCCATTCTTTGTAGTCACAGATTTAAAAACAAAAAAATGAGAACAATGAAATATATATGTATAGCATAGAATATAGCACTTGAATGACAAGAATACATGCTAAATGTGGGGAAACTAGTTTGAATTATTTTCATCAGATCACTGGCATTTTGAGTCAGCCTGGTATCTGTAAATAATGCATGACCATTAGAAACCATTTCAATATTATTGTTTGTCCAAAGATGTCATATATCAATGTGTTTAATAAATGCATTCTCATTCATTCATTCATCGTTTGAAATCTATTTTTACTTTCCCTATTTCACCTGTAGATTCCCATAATGTATGTGGCAGGAATATTAAAATAAAATATAGCCTACTACTTGATTTCTTAAGAGGCACAAATGTGGTATAATGGATATAATGTACAGCACAGAGTTAGGATGATCTGAGTTCATATCCTGTCCCAACGATTTTAGCACTTGTATGACACTAAACCAACTGTTTAACCAAAAGATATCACACTTTCCTCAGTTGAAAAATTAGATGTTTGTCCTTAATAATTTCATGTATCTTCCAATTCTAAATTTGTGATCATATTCTCCAAGAATATGACTATCATAGCCTAGGAAAGGTTGATAATAGGTAGCTATTTTGAAAAAAAATTTGGGAGGGGGGTAGAAGGAGAAAGAGATATGGTGATGAGAAAAAAAATGTAGGCTACCTCAGCATTCTAATGAAATCAGGGTTGTAAGTTTCAACAATAATACTAATAGCATTAACTTCTATTTTTGGGAAGACCAAACCTATTCCATTCATTGGGAGTTGGGAGAAGTAAATTCATGAGTATGAATAGTTTATTGACAGCTTCTCACTGATAGAAAACTGTGTTACTGTACATATGAGACTTAAACCTTTCTAGAAGTAAGTTTTTATGTTGTAGTGTTATTGCTGGTGAGTTAATATTGAATTATATTTAGAGAAAATCAATAATCTTAATTTCAAAAGACAACTTATATAAGTGGAACATATAGACCAGCTCAATTTCCAAACTTTAGATGATTTTCAAATCTGTGCTTTAGACCAGCACACATAAAATGTTACTTTGTTTTGTTTTTATTTATTATCCAAGAGACATATATTCACTGGACATTCTCTTTAAGATCTAGAACATTCATTTCTTTAAAGTTTTAAATTGCAATATCAACTAAATTAAGATGAGGGGGGAATGACCAATATGAATAAACAGCTAAAGATTGAAATTGGTGATGGACAAACAGAATTCAAGCAAAGTCATGCCATTTCATCCTCTTGTGGAAATTTCAATTTACATCCACATGTTCCTAGTAGTAAGTTGAAGAAATGCAACCTGAACTCTTGCAGATGATTCAAAGCAGGTCCATGTAGACAGTTCATGTAATCACTTTGAGTTACAATTTTAAGGTCATTTAAATAATTTGCTTGAAAAATAATTACTGTTACATTTTATTCATATTTTATGGTTGTTCAAATTCCACTGCAACCTGGTTGTACAGTCTAAATTAGACATGATCTCCGAGCAGATCATTTCTAAAAGTTTACTATTAAAATTATCAAAAAAAGAGAATTGTTTTAAGGTTTGCTAAAGCCATGAATACTGCCTCAGGAGAGCTGATTGTTAAATTTTCAGTGTGAACATTTAGACCATAGAGATTGCCAAATATCCTTTTAATTCATTAGGTGGATTGTTTAGACAGGAAAATGAAGGACAAAATGTTAATAATTTAGATAAAACTTGAAAATATGTGATATGAAAATTCTTTCCACCTTTCCCTAATGAGTTCTTTCTTCCCTGCCCTCACCCCTGCCCTCAACTCATTGCCAGAATCTGGTTGTTAAACATTTATCAGCACCTCGTTGATTATAGCTGAATTACAAGCATCCGTTTTTAAATATTTCTCATAGCTTTTTAAAAGAGTAGTTGGTAAGGCATAATTTTTATTATTTAATTTTGTTGGAAAAATTGCTTGTCAGAGTTAAGATAAAAATAATTTTTCTCCATTTTTTTTCACAATTTGGCATCTGCCAATATAGGCACATTGCCTGCCATCCTCCTCTGCAGATTGATTCTTGACTGCCAGTACTGGCAAGGCTCTCACAGTAAGAGATGATGTACTTTTCAGTGAGAAGGCTGAGCAAACCCATCTTTGAATTGTGAAAGCTGTCAAATGCCATTAGCATCTTTGGTGACACTAATATTGTCTTATTATTGTAGTTCTTGCTTCTATTCTCTTACCTCTTCCTTTATCATTCTCTTACCTGCTTTTTGTTAATATCAAGGAAATTATATTCTACCTATGGTGACTTCCCTTACAATATATATTTTTTTATAAGAGAGGAAAAAACAAAACCATTGTTTGGGAAACTTATGACAAAGGCAACCTATCACCCGAGATGGTAGTAACTTTTTAGTAGAGGATGAATGAGTGGTAAAAATCTGAACAGAAAAATGAGGGAAATGCTTTCTTATACACAATAAGGCCTATGGTATCTAATGAAAAAAAAATCAGGCTGTCATCAAGAAAGGTTTTGATCATTAATGTAGGACCAAGTAAATAAGTTTTGAGGAGCTTAATAAAAATATAAAGGTTTTCAAGTCAGAGGATATTTACATTCATTACTGTTAGCTAATGAGCTATTAGAGTTAATCATTTATTTGAAAGAAAGACATGCCTAGTTTGCAGTTACAACATTAGCCTTTGTATTGGTCTTAGAAGTTAATGTCATAGAAGCATGAAAAATGGATTATGGTTCCATTTTTAGATGTCACTCATCCATTGCTCAGAATGCTTCATTCTGTCAATATTAAAGTAAGTTATGAAGGTTCTTCATTTATATTTCAACAAGAAAACAAATAGGAAATACATATGCATTATTCCATAATTTTATGAGTAACAACATTATTTATTAATACTATTGAAATTGTTACAACACTTAAGTGTGTACATTTAATTATCTTAGAGTGAATGAAATCTTCAACAAAACTCCATGGTAATTACATTATCATTTTGTTCATATTCCCAAAGAGCTTTTCAGCCTAAGAGCCAGTTACATATTTATAGTTGGTAACATAACTTGCTTAAAATGAATGTGAATCCATTTAGAAAAAGGACTATTAAATGTGAGTATAATGTGGTCAAACCAATCATTCCAAATAACTTCACAAGTTAATAGTGAATAATTGCTGTGCTTAAAGCAGTTATATATTGTTGATATGTGTAATACAGACACTACGTAGAACAATGGATTAGGTCTTTGGCTAGAAGTCAGTTAGACCTGTGTTCAGATCCTGTACCAAATACTTTCTAGCTATGTGTGAGTTTGGGAAAGCAATTTAATCTTAGTTTGCCTCAATTTTCCCATGTGCAAAATGGAGATGATAATAACACCTGCCACATATTTGTGAAAATTAATTAAAGTAACATTTGCAATGTGCTTAGAGCAGTGCTGGGCACATGATAGAGATTTATTAAATATTTGTTCTTTTCCCCTTTCCCACTTCAGTAGAACTTTAGTCTCAATGATGTGTTTGTTCTTTTCAATAGAACTCCATTTCTTTATCTATTTCTCTTTATCTCTTGTCTATATATATCTCTCTAGATTTTTCACAATACTTAAGTATGCAGATTAATATCTCTTTTTCTGTATTCTTAGCTTACTACCATTTCTTATTATATGCCCACATTGATAACTTTTTAAAAAATAACACTTCTGTACAAGTTATCGTCATAAAGTTACAACCTTTTTATTCCCTATCATAGGATTATACCATGAGATATTAAGATTGGAAAAGAATCTTAGAGGTCTTTTAATCCAACCATATTTTCCAGTTGAGGAAAGTGACCTACAGAGATTAAGTGGCTTCTTTAATGTTATAAAATAAAGGGATGAATAGATGGATGAAAAGTATTAATTGTAAATTAATATGTGCAATTTGTGGGAATAAAAATTAAAAAATGAGAGAATTTCTGCCTTCAAGTAGATTTGTTAGAAAGAGATAACAGATAAAGGAATGTGGTGACCGGGAAAAGTATTTTGATCTGGAAATTCACAAAAGATATTCACAAAAAAAATTCACAAAGATAGAGAGTGACAGTGAACAATTATTGAGTATGAATCTTTTGCCAGTAATATAGTAGGTAAGCATTATCTCATTATCAATATAGAGGAATTGGTTGATTGACATGCTTTTTTCAGAGACAATAGTGATATTTATTTGAATATAGTTCTTTGAGAAAAAAGAGGAAGGGTGGTTAACTAAAAGATGGCTATATTGATTGAATGCTTCTGAGGTGGGCTAAGTATTGCGGTCCACATTTTATACTGACTAATGCACTAAACCAGACAAATCAAATCCAGGGTGGGAAGTCCCAAACTAAGTCATCTATGGACTTTGGAAATCCCAGAAGGCGCAATGTCATGGAATATGGCAAGAAAATGATGAGAGTACATATAATCTAAGGCCATATTATATTTATTTTATTATTATATTATATTATCATATTGTATATATGTATGTATATTTTACCTATACATGCATGTATATAATATGATATAGATAACACAATGTAATGATAAAATAGATATAATATAGCATTATATTATATGTAACATTATATATTTATAATATATAGATATATGTATATATGACTGGTTCAATCATTATGACTCAGTCCTCCTATTGGGAGTTGACAAACTGAGTGAATTAAATCACTTCACTCATTTAATTAGAACTCATTCGATATGGCATTTGTTACCTGGCAACTCCAGGAGAAATGCCAGGAGCAGAACAGAGGTCTGTATATAACATTTGTAGCTCTGGCAAAGTCCTTTGATCCTGTCAGTCATGAGGGCTTATGAAAAATTATGTCAAAATTCAGTTGTTCAGAGAAGTTCATCAGTATAGAGAGTCAATTTCATGATGCTTGCCTGGGTTCTGGACAATGGACAATGCTTTTGAGCTTTCCCAATCACTAATGGAGTAAACAAGGTTGTGAGCTTGCTTCTGATAAAATTGGTCCTGAGATAAATTGTTATCCTCTAATTGCTATTTTAGCTTTACTTACTGCTTGATGAAAAATTACCTTGGTAACTTTTTTTGGAGATAACTGAATGAAAATAGTAAGATGTAGGTTCTGTTTGTAAAATTCTAATTTTATTAACAAGACAAATTTAGCAGTAAATGGAATGACGAGGAAGATATATATATATATTTCCTGTTCCCACATGGTTTTGGTTTATTTTATTACATTTCTTTTAGAGTTTTTCATTCTATGTATTTGGGGCTTTTGAGTGTTTGGCAGTGTGGGCTATTTTTTTAAAATAATCATTCTTAAGTTTTTAGTTAATCATTAATATCCAGGCTATTGGGGATATCAGTTTTTTCTATGATAAATTTTGTTTTCAATACATTTTCTGGAATTGTCAAGGATATTTTGTAGTTGCTTATGTCTTATATGTTATTTTTTTAAATTAATATCAAGAGCCAGAAAAATAATTCTACAGCCCAAAGCAATCTGTGGTTGTTTCTCTCACTTCCTTTAAAAATCCATAGGAAAAAAATATAGTTTCTATAATGATGCATTTTGTTAAATGTTGCAATAATATGCTTTTTTTGTCACTATCATGAAGGCATTCTGAGTGAAAAAATGAGAATGCTCTTTGACAAAAAAAATATGGACAAGTAGTCTGGCATAATACCATGATAAACTTCAAATAGGGACATGACTTAGGCTGAGTTCTTTGAGATAGGGATTTTTTTTTTTTGTGGGGGATTTATTTATATGTTCAGAAATTGGTCTAGTGTCTGCAACATAGAAATAATTTATTAATTTTTAAAAATTAATTTAAACATAAAAGGTGAGATTGTAACAAGAGAGAATTGCAGAAGTTAAAATGTGAAATGTTTTGGGCAAACAAGATAAATTATCAGGGAAATAGCAAATGGGGAAAATATTTTGGTAAGAAATCTGAAATTATATCCAAACAGTTATTAAACTACTCTTTGATCCAGAAATATCACTTTATCTGCTTCCAAAGATGATTAGGGAAAGAAAAAGAAAAGAACATATATGTTCCAAAATGTTTATATCAGCTTTGATTGTGGTAGCAAAAAAATCAGGAAATTGTGAGGATGCCTGTCAATGGGGGATGGCTGAACAAGTTGTGGTATGTGACTGTGATGGAATACTGCTGTGATATGAAAAATAATGAGCTTAATGATTTTAGAAAAACATGGAAAGACTTGCATGAGATAATGAAAAATGAAATCAGCAGAACCAAGAGAACATTATATACTGTGACAGCAATATTGTTTTAAGAATGACTTTGGGTGAATTTATTTTGGTTATTAAAAATGACCAAATTAACTATAAAGAACTCATAAAAAAGTTGCTATCTGCATCCAGAAAAAGAACTGATAAATAGAAGGATATAAAAAAATAATTAAGCATATACAATTAATGGTAGCCATTTCTAGGGTAGGGGAAGTAGGGAAGAAAAAAAAATTACATGATAATTTTGTTGTAAATTTGAAAGAAATAGCAAGTTGTGCATAGTGGATTTGCAGTTTCATGTACAACCATCTTTTTATTTTGTTATGGAAATGCTTGTGAAAATAAAAGAAAGGAAAAAAAAATATAGCAAGTTTCTACAAAGATGTGTCATATTCAAGATATATATTTTAGCTTCCAATGAATAAGACTGGGTTATTCACAATAGAGAAATTATTATATAAATTGGCTGTTTTCAAAGGAAGAAATCCAACCTGTCAATGGCCATTTGAAAAAAGTTTGGCAGACAAATTATAATTATTGAAATGTAAATTGAGTCAATTCTCTGGGTTTACACTTTAACTATCAGATTGACATGGAAAATGACAAATTTTGCAGGCCCATGAGGGAAAAACATTAATAGAATGTTGTTAGAGTCATGAATTAATCAAGGAGTTCTGGGAAATAATTTGAAATTATGTCAAAAATGTCAATGAAATATCCATATTTTTGACCCAACAATATCACTCTTAAGTCTATATCCAAAAAATATCCCACAAAGAAGCAAAAATTTATTTACAAAAGTATGTCTAGCAATTCCTTTCACAGTAGCTTAGAAACCAGGCTGAAAACCTGGAAATCAAAAAGATGTGAACCTCTTAGGAAGTGATTAAAGAAATTATGGTATATCAGTGTAATGATAAACTATATTACCATAAGGAATGGTAAAATGAGTTATTTTTTTGGAAACTGCAAAGACCTCTCCACTAATACAGAATAATGTTGAGCCAGTCCAGGATAACAGTGCATGAAATAATAACATTGAAAAGAAAAGAAAAACAACCTTGAAAAACTTTGAAAATCTGATTAAAGTTAGTATAAATCACAGTGCCAGAGGAGTGAACATGAAGCATGATACCTGCAGGCCGCCAGAAGGTTGAGGAATTTTAAAAGTATAGAATGAGACATTCATTTTTGAGCATAGCTGTTGTGGAAATTATTTTTGTTGGGCTATGAATATTTGCTATGAGGGTTTCCTTTCTATTTTTTTTTTATTCAACTGGAGGAGTGGGAGGGAGAGGTAATGATTCTGTAAAATTAATAAAATGAAAATAAAAATAAAATATGCTGAGAATATTATAATTGTATCCTCACACAATTTCTTCTAAAGGATCATGTTTCCCATGTGTATATTAATCTTGTATGATCATATAAATTGCTATGATATATTTCACCATTTGAATTGTTGCTCTAAAACTTGCTATGTGAACCATACTTAAAAGAGATAATAACAGCAACAACAATAATGATAATAAGGGGAGTATAATACAGTGGAATGAAAACCAGTTTCTAATCCAAGAAGATATGCCTCGATTCAAGACTTATCTCTGAAGCATATGAGATAGGTAACTCTGTACAGATCCTTAATCAGTTCAGTGCTCTAGAACACTCTTAACATTGCATTTAGCATAGAAGGTACCAACCTGTATTGCTCAAGTAACTTTAATGACCTTAGAATTTCCTTCATTTATATAGCATTTATATAGCACTATATCAGTAATATTAAGAAATAATAATGATAGTATGATATTTAGTATACTCACTTTTGTATAGTGAATTATTTATCTTATTTAATCCTTTAAGTTAGGAAGTATAGGTCATATTATTTTAAGTAAGAAAAATGAAAACACGGTCATAGTCACAAAGTCAATAATTATTAAAAATAAGATTGAAACCCATATCTTTCTGATGCTTATATTTCTATTATAGTCAGTAAATATTTTCTTTAATGTTAGGATGTGATATAGAAAGTTCAAATAGAAGAGAACTTTCCAAGAATCAAGGGGATCAGTTGGGAGGCAATTGTAATAGGACAGAATTTAAATTTGGTTTCAGATAATTACTGGGTATGTGATCCTGGGCAAGTCATCTGTAAAAGGGAGATGGTAAGAGCACCTACTCTCAGGGATCAAATGAGGTTATATTTAGAAAATATTTTGAAAACTCTAATGTGCTATGTAAATGTTATTGTTATTACTCTGGCAACAGCTGAAACAGCTTGTGATTGCATGAAAAGAATGAAAGTGAGATACTGAAAAATATTTTGCAGGTAAAAATGACAAGAACTGGCAACAGATTAGATATGTGACTTGTATTAAAATGAGGTGTCTAGGATAATATTGATGTGAGCATGGGTCAATTGGAGGTTGGTGGTATCCTCAAGACTAATGAAAAACTAGGAACATGGGGAAAAGAGAAGTTCTGTTTTGAACAAGTTCAATTGAAGAAATCTAGGGCAAATACTATCTTAGATGTCTAATGGGAAGTTGGTAATATGTGACTGAAGTTTCATAGGATTATTACCTAAACATATATAGAAAAAAGAGAAAATGACCCAGCTTTGGGACTATCCCAAGGTTAATGGACCTGATGTAAATGAAGAGGCAGCAAAGAAAATTGAGGAGAGATATCAGTTAAATAAAATGAAAACCTGGAGACACGTGACTGACAGAAACCTAGAGAGGAGAGTTTCCTAGAGAAGGTGATCACAAGATCAAATACAACTGAGAACGATGAGGACTGAGAAAAGGCTGTTAGATTTGGCAATTAAGAGATCAATAGTCAATTTCTACAGAGCAGTTTCAGTTGAATGGTGATACACCCTGGGCATTTTAATGGATAGATTCAGGAAAAACAAAGCTTATAGAGAGAATAGCTTGGATTAAATGGCTAATCCAAAAACATATGCAAAATAACTATAATGTATAAAAATTATAGAGGATTTAATGAGCATCTACATAATATTATGCTATATTAAGGAGAAAAAATTAGTTCTAGAACCCTTTCATGACTTTTGGAGCATATACATATATATATATATATATATATATATTATATATATTATATATATGAATTCAGATTTTCTCCATTCCAAGTTCCTAAGAAACATTATTAATTTTTTTTAAATCAGTGTTGCTTTTTAGCTAAAATTCTAATTTGATTTAATGACACTGAAAAGTAAATTATATGTTGAGTTTTCTTCTTTGTGAAATATTAATGTTCCATATTATTTTATTTATTTAAATCAGAAAACATTTGTAAACCTTTTTTTAAAATCTGAATATCTATAGACTTAGAATAGTAATAAATTACTTCAAGAAATATTACTTATTCAGAAACCATGCTTTGGGAACTAATAGGAATGTTTTCATAGTTTCATAATTCATAATTGCTAGAAGATGGCCTTAAAATATTAGTGAATTTACAATGATTGAACCTTTTGACCTAGACAAATGAAGTTATCCCAAGAAGATATATCTAAAAGAATTCTAATTTTATTTCTTAATGTCTCATACTTGAAGAATGTAATTAATTCATTGGTTTATTTAATTCAGTGAAGTTCATCTTGATTTCACAGTCCATTTTAATCTCTCTTATGGTTCAAGAACGGCATTTGACATTTTGATTATTTTGCTTTGGGATGATTTATGTAGAAGGATTTTCTAAGATCCCTGCTTGCACACACAGTCCAAGATAATAGAAGTACTTGATTGTTAAGCACTGAACAAGTGATGACATAAACCTCCAGGCTTAAAAGTAAACAACACACACACACACACATACACACAAAACCCAATATTATAGTTATTGAACAGATGTTTGTTGAACAAATTGCACAAGAGTACTCACATTTCTTCAACATCTGTATGCTTTTCTAAAACCAGCAGAAGCAACTTCTTTTGGGGGGAAATATGAGGGGCTCTGAAAAATGTCATTGTACAATACTATTTTTCCCCCTCCCCTAAACTCTCACTCCCAACTGTCATAAAAGCAGTATTGCCAATGACTGGCAATACTAATTTTCTTTTTGATTTAGACATCGAGGGTTCTAGTTAAAATTCTAGTTTTATCTGGATATAGTAAATCACTAAGTCATTATCATCTTTAGTTTGTAAATCAACTTAGAGACCACCTCTGATAATTTCATCCAGGTTGAATGTAAGGTTCAAATCAGATAATTGATGTAAAGTACTATGAAAATCTTAAATGTCAATTATTAATAATATTCTAATTATTATCATTAGCCTCCAGTCAGTAGGCCTGCATTCTGATGATGACTTCATTCCCTAAACCTTCTATTGAACTCTTGCTGAGCTCAGAGTCTATAAAGAACAAATCAGGAATGTACTAATAAATGTTTCAAGATGGGTATATAAAAGTTTTCTCAGACATTTAGGTTTATTTTGTATTATTAACAATTTCTTAAGTCTAACCAATCAACAAACTAATAAATCAAGTCATTATCTGTGGTTATTGCCTATTTCTGAGATTCACTTGTTCATGCTGAAAACTTAGCTATCATTTTAGCAAGCAGGTTAGAACTGGTTCCAGGTAAGTAGATGCTATTATTACCTCCATTGTAAAGATGAGGAAATGGAGACAAACAGATGTTTAGTAATTTGTCCAGTATCACATACTTAGTAAGTGGATTTGAATTCAGAGTCTTCCTAATTCCAGACCTGGTGCTGTATCTAGCTGCTCATTACAATTTCTAGAAAATTACAGAATAAGTTTTTATTCACTGGAGAATATCAGAGTTTACAAAATTCATAGATTTTTTTTAAAGATACATGTTTAATACTTCATTAATTTACTGGGTTCTACAAGCCATACATCTTCCTGTTGTGATATAACAGGACTGTCTGTTTTCCTTTTTCTATCTATTGTTCTCTCCTATCTTCCCAATTTGTATTTCTTTATCTGGGAATAGTAATTAAAATCACCATGACTATTGACTCTAGAGAGGGCTTATCAGTCTAGTGGCTTCCTATTAATTCTTAGACCAAAACAACATATCTTAGTCACCATTCCATTATGTGTTGTTTTTCCCAATTAGAATATAATTGATTTTATTTATTTTGCTATTAATTGCTTTGTAAATGTTTTCCTGAAGCAGGACTTTTGCCATAATTATCTCTCTAAATATCCATTGATCAGGGTGCAGAAAGGCCTCTGTACTGAGGGCTGAAGTATTAGCTTATATCATGCCGTACAAGTTCACATAAAATAAATACATTGATAACTATGTGGCACAAGATAGATAAAGAGGGGAGGCAGCTTTTCAGAGAGAATATGGTAAACCCTGTTTACCAGCCAAATAAATATTCTTTGGGAGACTACAATGATTTCACCAGGGTTTCATGATACCAAAAAAAAAAAAAAAAGTAAAAAAGAAAAAGAATGCTATAGTTTCCTGATTCTACCATGATTGAGGTGACTTCTCTTCCACTCAAATAAATGCATACTTATATGTTGTAAATATTTGGTAGAATGTAATCTTAAAGAAAGAAAAAAGTTTATTTCATGTCTACTCAGGGATCAGCATAGTGCTTTGCGTGCTTGTTGTTCATTATTTCAATGCTGTCCAACACTTCTTGATCCCAGAGACAATAGCATACTATGCCTTTCTATCTTCCACTATCTTCTGAAGTCTGTATAAACTCTAATTTGTTACTTCCATGACATTATTTTTCTATCTCCTCTGCTGACCCCTTTTCCTTTTTCATTCAGTCTTCCCCAATGTCACTGTCTTTTTCAATGTGTCCCATCTTCTCATTATGTGCCCAAAATATTTGTTATCACCTTAATATTTGTTCTTCTAATAAGTTGCATAAATTAATTTCTTCAAGTATTGACTGACTCAACTTAATCAGTTGGAAAAATGTCAAGTGTTCATGGGTGGGCCAAGCAAATATAATAAAAATGACAATACTACTTAAATTAATCTACTTATTTAGTGCCACATCATTCAAACTCCCAAGAAATTATTTTGCAGATCTAGAAAAAATAGTAGCAAAGTTAATCTGGAAGAACAAAAAGGTCAAGAATTTCAAGGGAATTAATGAAAAAAAAATGCTGATGAAGGTAGCCTACCTGTGTCAGATCTAAAACTATATTATAAAGCAGCTGTCATCAAAACCATTTTGGTACATGCCTATTCAGTGGAATAGCATAGAATCACAGGGCAAAAGAGGCAATAACTATAGTAATCTAGTGTTTGACAAACCCAAGAAACCCAGCTTTTGGGATAAGAACTCACTATTTGACAAAAACTGCTTGGAAAATTGGAAACTAGCATGGAAGAAATTTGAGCTCGACCCACATACCAAGATAAGATCTAAATGGGTTCATGATTTAGACATAAAGAGTGATATTATAACCAAATTAGAGGAACATAGCATAGTTTACCTCTCAGATCTATGGAGAAGGACGGAATTTGTGTCTAAAGAACTGGAACTCTTAATTGAACACCAGATAGATAATTTTGGTTATATTAAGTTAAAAAAATTTTGTACAGACAAAACTAATGCAGGCAAGACTAGGAGGGAAGCAATAAATTGGGAAATCCTTTTTTCATTTAAGGGTTATGATAAAGGCCTCATTTCTAAAATATATAGAGAATTGACTCATATTTATAAGAATTCAAGCCATTCTCCAATTGATAAATGGTCAAAGGATATGAATAGAAAATTTTCACAGGATGAAATTAAAACTATTTGTAGTCATATGAAAAGGTGCTCCAAATCACTATTGATCAGAGAAATGCAAATTAAGACAACTCTGGGATACCACTACACACCTGTCAGATTGGCTAAGAAGACAGGAAAAGAAAATGATGACTGTTGGAGGGGCTATGGGAAAAAATGATACATTGTTGGTGGAACTGTGAACATATCTAACCATTCTGGAGAGCAATTTGGAATGCTCAAAAACTTATCAAACTGTGCATACCCTTTGACCCAGCAGTGTTCCTATTGGGCCTATATACTAAAGAAATCTTAAAAAAGGGAAAGGTACCCATATGTATAAAAATGTTTTGTGGGAGCCCTTTTGGGAGTGTCTAGAAACTGGAAACTGAATGGATGCCCATCAATTGGAAAAGGGCTGAATAAATTATGGTATATGAATGTCATGGAATATTATGGTTTTGTAAGGAATGACCAGCAGGATGATTTCAGAGAGGCCCGGAGAGACTTGCATGAACATCTGATGCTAAGTGAAGTGAGTAAAACCAGAAGATCATTATACACGGCAACAACAAGACTATATGATGATCAATTCTGATGGATATCAGCTCTCTTCAACAATGAGATGTTTCAAACAAGTTCCAATTGTTTAGTGATGAAGAAAGTTATATACACTCCGGGAGAGGCCTGTGGGATCTGAGTGTGGACCACAACATAGTATTTTCACACTTTCTGTTGATGTTTGTTTGCATTTTGTTTTCCTTCTCAGATTTTTTTTGTTTGTTTTTTTATCCAATTTTTCTTGTATAGTAAGAGAACTGCATAAATATGTATACATATATTTGATTTGTCATATATTTTAACATAATTAACATGTATTAGACTACCTCAATGTAGGGGAGGGGATGAGGGGAAGGAGAGAAAAATTTGTAACAGAAGGCTTTGCAAGGGTCAATGTTGAATAATTACCCATATATATGTTTAACAAATAAAAAGCTTTAATAAAAAAATAAATTTGATTTCACAACCAAAAAAATAGGAAAAAAAAAACAATAAAAAACAAGTATTGACTGACCGGATCTCCTTGCTGTCCAAGAAACACTTTAAAAATTCTCTCCCATACCACAATTCAAAACTATTGATTCTGCCATGCTCAGCTTTCCTTATATTTCATTTCTCACAGCTGCACATTTTTACTGAATAAAACATAGCTTTTATTATAGAGACTTTTGTTGGCAAGATGATGTTGCTTCCTTTTAATATGTTGTCTGGATTTGCCATGGCTTTCCTTTCAAAGACAAAGTGACTTTTAATTTCATGGTCATAATCACTGTCTTTTGTGATCTTTGAGCCCAAGAATATTAACTCTGAAAGTGCTTTTGTTTCTTCTCCTTCCATTTATGCCAGGAAGCAATGTGATCAGTTGCCACAAATTTAATTTTTTGATATTAAGCTTCAAACCAGTTTTTACACTTTCTTTTCAACTTCATCAAGAGGCTTCTTAATTTTGTTTTACTTTATGCCATTAAAGTTGTATCATCTGCATATCTGAGAGAACTGGTATTTCTCCTGGCAACCTTAATTCCAGGTTTTGATTCACTCAGCTTGTGATATTCTGTGTATATACTAAATAGAATAATTCTCCTCAGTTCTGTGTTTGGTTGTGTTGCTTCTTGGTTTGCAAATGAGTTCCTTGGGAGACAAAGTAAGATGATCTGATATTCCCATTTTTGAAGGACTTGCCACATTTTACTGTGATTCATAAAGTCTAAGGTTTTAATCTAGTCAATGAAACATAATTAATGAATTGTATGATGAATGAATGAAATAATGAAACAATAATCTAGTCAATGAAACATAATTAGATTTTTTTCTGGTGCTCCTTTGATATATCCATAATTCAACAAATGTTGGCAATTTGGTCTCTAGTTTCTCTGCCTCTTTGAAAACCAGTCTACACTTCTAGTAATTCTTGGCTCACATATTACTGAAGCCTAGCTTATACAATATTAAACATAACCTTGCTGATCTGTTATATGAACCCAATTGTTTAGTGATCTAAACATTCTTTGGAATTGTGTTTTTCAAGGATTGGAATGTAAACTGATCTTTTTCAAGCCACTGATCACTGTTGTGTTTTTCAAATTTGCTGGAATATTGACTATGGCAATTTTATAGCATCATCTTTTTTGAATTTTTAAATAGCTCACCTGAAATTCTGTCACTTCACTACTTTTACATGCAGTGAACACTTAATAAATCTCATTGAAATGGATTATAAATGTGTGCTCTTGCTCCACGAGGGAAAGTGAATTGGGATGGATTGCTGCACCTTTTTAGGTTTTCCCTAGAGAAAGCTTCTTAGGCAATGATCATACTTTCAAAAGTCCAGCTTTAAATGATATAAATTTGAAAGTCAAAAAGGTAAATTGAAATTGAGGATTCACACCATTAGAGTGCTCATCGTTTAGCTATTACCATCAGATGCCCTACGTCCATTAGATTGGAAAGTTTGAAAAAGCTGTTAAAAGCATTACAAGCCATTTAAAAAAAATCCATCATTGCTCAGACTTGTTTAACCTAATTGAAAGTCAAATTTTAGTCAGAAGATGTTATTTAAATTGATTATTTGGGAATAGTATTTAGGGACTGTTGAGAATTCTAAAATTAGTATTAGCAAAGCCTAGATGAGAAATTTCCCCCAGACAATTCTGGGAAGATGGTAGAGTAGACAGAAAACTTTTGGCTCTCTAAATTTCTTCAACAGAAAAAAGACAAATCATTGGTTCTGAGTGAATGTCAGAAACAAAACTCAGACTAAAACAGTTGTTTTCTTCAGACAACCTAAGAAGACCTGACCTTTGGGAAGAGGTGCAAACATCTCCAGACTAACTTTTCAAAATCAACAACTAGGGAGAGCTAGGGTTGGGAGGCTGTCTCTTTCTTAAAAACTTTAAATTCATTGACAATGTGGAAGATGATAGTTGAACTGGAGGACTGATGGACATTCCACTGCCACCAAGCACACCTGTGCTGATAAAATTGAGTCCCAGCCTTGGCTGCCATAGGGGTATGGGAAAGAAGAGAATCTACTACATATCTTTTAAGTGCAGAAGGTAAGGGACCCTCTTGACTGTGGGCACTTTCAGAAGAGCAGAAGAACTGCTCTTCCAGAGAAGAGAAGAAAGCTGTAATTTGCTGCTACAAGTAAGATCATATATGGGACAACTTGACCCATGTCTCAGGAGTAGAAAGAAGAGCCCAAAGTTGAGCCCCAGAAAGACCTGAGGAAATAACAGTAAGAAGGTCTGAGGCTTGGAGAAATATCTCTCATGCCTCTAATAGTACTTGTTCATACTAACAGCTGCTAAAAATTAAAAAAAAAAGAAAGAAATGAGCAAACAAAGGAGAAAGAATCCAATCCTGGATAGTTTTTTTTTTTTTTTTGTGGTTAGAAGAGCTAAAAAAAACCACTTCCTTTTCAATGAGAAAAATAAGAAGTTTCCAACCACAAAAAGATATTTTAAAACAACTTTAAAAATAAGAGAGCTTGAGAAAACCTTGAAAATTAAGAATTAAAGAAAATCGATAATATTATGAAGAGATTCAACTAATTTGTTTATTTATTTATTTATTTTTTATTAAAAGCTTTTTATTTACAAAACATATGAGTGATTTTTCTACATTGACCTTTGCAAAAACTTTTTTTTCCCAAGCTTTTCCCCTCCTCCCCCCCACCCCCACCCCTAGATGACAGGTAATCTAATACATGCTAAATATGATAAATTATATGACAAATCCAATACATGTATACATATCTATACAGTTATCTTACTGCACAAGAAACATCAGATCTAGAAAGAGAAGAGAAAAAACAACCTAAGAAGGAAAACAAAATGCATGGAAATATTCACAGAAAGCATTAAAATGCTGTGTTGTGGTCCGTACTCAGTTACCACAGGATGGGAATGTATATGGATGTATATGACTATCTTCATTGCTGACCAATAGGAACTTATTTGGAGATTCAACTAATTTGAAATAGAGAATCAAAAACCTAAGGAAGAAAATGATTCTCTGAAAACAAGTATTAGTCAGAGGAAAGTTAGTGACATTCTAAGACGCAAAAAATAATAAAACAAAATGAAAAGAATAAAAAAAAAAAGAGAAGAATCTTATCAGGGGAAAAAACTGAACAAGAGAACAAATCAAGGAGAAAGAATATAAGGGCAGACTGACTGAAAATTATGATTACATAAAAGAAAATTGATAGATATTACAAAAAAAATTTGAAGTTCAAAAAAAAGATGAAGTAGAAAAATTCACCAATCACCATCTGAAAGAGATATCAGGAGGTTCATTGGTTGTTGTTTTTAGTTCTTGGGAGGACCAAAATGATTCCACTGTTAGAGTTGAATTACAATTTAATTGACTGTGGCTAATCAGACCAATACAAGTTCATAATGCTCTGCCACAGATCAGACACAAATAGTCCCTATGAACATTTGGGGTAGCTTCTCTATTTTTTAGTATCTCATATTGCTTCTCAGCTACTTCAATTCTGCTTTACTCATAGAGCACAATATTTTTTGTGATGAGGGCATGCCATGCTGGGCAGTCTTGTGCTTGTGTCTCATGTGTCATACAATCAATTCTAAAGTTCTGAAGAGAGATCTTGAAAATTTCCTTGTATCTCCTTTTTCTGACTACTTGTGAGCATCTGCCCTCTGTGACCTTCATAAAATTATCTTTTTGGCAAGAATATATTTACTATTCAAATAATGTGGCTAGCCCAACATTCTGTTCTGTTCCTGACATATTTCCTAAAATTATCGAACAGTAAATACCATACTAACTTTTCCTTGGTCCCTTTTAAAGCTATGCTGGCTCTAAGGTTGATGACCTTGTTCCAGGTCATCAACAGTAGGATTAGTCCATTAAGGAGGATTCTGGCAAGAATCTTGCAGTAATGACTAAGTGAGAGTTTCCCTGTGATTATCACAGCACAATCTAGATCTTTATCTCCACGTAGATGGACAATGGAGAAATCCTTGAACTCTCATAACCTCCTCTTGCCAAATGATCTCAAAAATTTCAGTAAACTTTTTTATATGCAATGGGCTCCTTATCTTGTAAATCTCAGGTGTTATAGAATCAGCATCAAGTGCTTTGCCCACATGAAAGTAGCTTAATGGAATTAAAAAACTCTTTTGGTTGGTACTTCAGCTAAAGAGTGATTGATTTCAACCTGAAATAAAGTCAGTAGTTTCAGCTGTAGTAGAGTATGGTCTATTGAGAACACTATGGAAGTCTTCAGCCCATCTCTTTAAGATCATGTCAGTATCACTAACCATGTGGCTCCATCAGCCCTGGGAAGCTGAGATCTGCCATAGGTCTTTGGCCCATAAGTAGCCTTCAGTGCATCATGAAAACCCATTAAATTGTTTCTATGAGCATAAAATTGAATTTCATCTGCCTTCTTAATGAAACAAGAATTCTGCATCTTTCTGTTTGATTGTACTTTACTTTTGATGGAATTGAATGCTACCTTCTTAGAGATGAATGAATTATCCTTCTGGTACAACCTATGGTGTTCTTGTTTTTTACTTATCACCTTCTGAATTTCCCCATAATTTTTATTAAATCAATTTTAATACTTGCAACTGTTCTGACCTAGATGATCAAATGACATGCTATGCACATGGCAAATCTCTGAAAACTGTCCACTCCTTTTCTGCTCCATTGTGGCTAACTGTACCTTGAAACAATTTTCCTTCCAAGTGAGCAACAAAGTGTTCCTATTTAGAAAAGCGTTCATATCTATTGATGTTATTTCTTTTGGTAGGGTTTTTTTTTTGTTTTTTTTTTGTTTTTGTGTTTTGCTTTTGGGCCTAATGCTTTTGTTGAATGAGAATATTCAGCTTGGAGACAAGGCTATGATCAGTCCAGCACTCTGTAACACATGTTGCTTTTCTCACATCCTGCTTCTTCTTATAATCACATCATATACTAAATATTAATGTTTTCTGCAAGAGTAAACAAATACAGTATTAGTGATGAGAAAATCCTTATAGATGCACAAGTCCAGATGCACAAGTGACCATTGCTATTTCTGTCTCCAAATCCATCATTCCTAAGGAGTCCCTGCTATGTCTGGTAGTCTGACCCCACTCTAGCATTAAAATCATCCATAATTATAATCTTCTCCTCCTTTGGCACATTGTTGATGAGAGTTTCCAGGTCTTCAGAAGATTTTCTTTGACCTCATCAGGGTTCAAAATGGTGGAAGCACAGGAGCTGATGATGATGTCATGACATTTTCCTGAAAGGAACAATCACATTGCCATGAGCCTGTCATTCATTCCTTTGGTAGGTTTAGAAACTTGTTTACTAAATTAGTTTTGATTGCCAAACCTACACCAGCTTCATGGAGTTTTCCTTCACTGTTGTTAGTCCAGAAAATGTGTATTCAGGTCTGACTGGCCTTCATTTGCCAAGCTTGCTTCACTCAGGGTGGCTATTTAGATGCAATACTTTTGATTTCTCTTACAATAAGAGCTATTCATCTTTCAGTTCTACTGGATTTTGTGTTGTCTATAAGTGTGTGC
Organism: Myrmecobius fasciatus; assembly: GCA_023553655.1. Lineage (NCBI taxonomy): Eukaryota > Metazoa > Chordata > Mammalia > Dasyuromorphia > Myrmecobiidae > Myrmecobius > Myrmecobius fasciatus. The sequence continues at coordinate 39,409 of JAJPUD010007275.1, forward strand.
ACATTCCATGTATTGATGATGAGTGAAATTAATTTTGCAGAAGTTTTTGTACATTTTTTAGTGTTTTAACTGGAAGGTGGGATCCCTTCATGCTATGGTAATCAGGCCAGGGTTGGGTAAGCAGAAAATTTTAGGCACCATTTCTTTCCCCTTCCTTACACCTGGAGGTGAGCAATGGTTTTCTTAAAAGGCTGCTTGGACATCTAGGTGGTTGCCAAATATCGGGGTTGTTTCCAATGAGAAAGTGACTCTATTGCCTGTACTACCTGTATACACAGTGATGACTACAGCTCCCAGTGTATCTGCCCCTGCTGTTTCATCATTAGCCCATCACCACAGGGCTGTGAGATAGGGAGAAATGGTAAGGGTGATGTGTTTTGATTTATGTATTAATTAGATTTAGTAAGGCACAGATACACACAGAGTTGCCAGCCTCAATGCCTTTTCCAAAATCAACACTGTCTCTTGGTAGGAAAGAGTCAAGCAAACTGATGACAAAAGATTCATTGGAAGACCTTGATATCTTTGATATCTAATCAAGCTCTAAGCACTCTACAATACCTACTTCATCTGTCTTCATGGCTATTGGAACAAATTTTTCCCATTCATTCTACCAAGAGAAATCTTCACATTCTTGGGGTAGACAGCCCCCTCCAACTCACCATGGGGTTTGAGACACTCTGGGTATACTCAGCTGACTTCGCCAGTCTGCTGAAATGGTTTATCAGGGTGTTGTCACAATACATGGTACAGCTTCTAGGAGCCACGGGTGAGAGTTAAGGTGGATCAGGTGTACACCAAAGGGATAAAGCAGCCTTGTAAAGGCCTTGGAAGCCCGCACTTCAGAGGTTTAGTCCTCTGTGAACTTCCCCACTAGTTTTTCCTGAACACACCTACAATCTGTTCTAGGAGGAATTCTTATTGGAATATCACAGTCAAGTTTCAAAACTTCCAGATTAAAGAGAAAATATTGGAAGCCACAAGGAAAAAAAAAACAATTTAAATATCATAGAGTTACATAGGACTTTCAGGTATTTGTGACAAAAACAGCAGAATTTATGGGGAAATTTGAATAATGTCTAGGAAAAATATAATTATTAAGGACCCATCATGAGAAACTCAAGAAGGTCAAATCTTTTGCTTCTTTTATGTGAAAACAATATCTGTTTCTGAGTCAAATTTCTAAGAATACAAGTCATTTCCCAATTGATAAATGGTGAAAGGATTTGAAAAGAGTTTTCAGATGAGGAAAGTAAAGGCATCTATAGACATATGAAAAAATTATCTAAAACACTATTAATTAGAGAAATTCAAATTAAAAGAACTGTGAGGTACCACTTCACACCTATCAGATTGGCTAAGATGACAGGAAACTTCTGCAAAATTAATTTCACTCATCATCAATACATGGAATGTGCACACACTTATAGACAACACAAAATCCAGTAGAACTGAAAGATGAATAGCTCTTATTGTAATAATGATGAATGTTGGAGGGAATGTGGGAAAACTGGGACACTGATACATTGTTAGTAGAGTTGTGAGAAATGATTGAATCATTGTAAGAGCAATTTTGAACTATGCCCAAGGGGCTATAAAACTGTTTTTTTATTATTATTTGCAAAACATATGTATAGGTAATTCTTCAACATTAATCCTTACATAGCTTTCTGTTACAAATTTTTCTGCCCTACTCCCCACCCCTCCCCTAGATGGCAGGATATCCACTACATGTTAATTATATTAAAATACTTGACAAATTGAATACATATATATATGTATATACATATTTCCATACTTATCATTGTTGTGCAAGAAAAATCGTATCTATAAGAAAGAAAAATCAGATAAAGCAAACACAATGCAAGTAAACATCAATAGAGAGCATGAAAATGTTATGTTGTGGTCCACATTTCACATCCCTCTCTCTGGGTATATATGACTTTCTTCAGTGAACAATTGGAAGTGGTTTGAAAAATTTCATTGTTTAAGAGAGCCATGTCCATCAGAATTGATCATCATATAGTATTGTTGTTGCCATGTATAATGATCTCCTGGTTCTGCTCATTTCACTCAGCATCAGTTCATGCTAGTCTCTCCAGGCCTCTCTGAAATCATCTTGCTGGTCATTTCTTACAGAACAATAATATTCCATAATATTCATACCATAATTTCTTCAGCCATTCTCCAATTGATGGGCATCCATTCAATTTCCAGTTTCTAGCCACTACAAAAAAGGGCTGCCACAAACATTCTTGCACATGTGGGGCTCTTTCCTTCCTTTATGATTTCTTTGGGATATAAGCCCAATAGAAGTGCTGCTGGGTCAAAGGGTATGCAGAGTTTGATAACTTTTTGAGCATAGCTCCAAATTGCTCTCCAGAATGGCAGGATCCATTCATAGCTCCACCAACAATGCATCAGTGTCCCAGCCTTCCCACATCCCCTCCAACATTCATTATTATCTTTTCCTGTCATTTTCGCCAATCTAACAAGTGTGTAGTGGTACCTCAGGGTTGTCTTAATTTGCATTTCTCTGATCAATAGTGATTTGGAGCACCTTTTCATATGACTACAAATACTTTTAATTTCATCCTCTGAAAATTGTCTGTTCATATCCTTTGACCATTTATCAATTGGAGAATGGCTTGAATTCTTATAAATATGAGACAATTCTCTATATATCTTAGAGATGAGACCTTTATCAGAACCCTTAAATGTAAAGATGATTTCCCAATTTATTGCTTCCCTCCTAATCTTGACTGCATTGGTTTTGTTTGTACAAAGACTATTTAACTTAATATAGTCAAAGTTATCTATCTGGTGTTCAATTAAGAGTTCCAGTTCTTCTTTGGATATAAATTTATTCCATCTCCATAGGTCTGAGAGGTAAACTATATTATGTTCCTCTAATTTACTTATAATATCACTCTTTATATCCAGATCATGAACCCATTTAGATCTTATCTTGGTATGTGGTGTTAGGTATGGATCAAGCCCTAATTTCTTCCACACTAGTTTCCAATTTTCCCAGCAGTTTTTGTCAAATAGTGAGTACTTATCCCAGAAGCTGGGGTCTTTGGGTTTATCAAAGATTAAATTGCTATAGTTTTTGCCTAGTTTTTTTTTTTGTCCTGTGATTCTGTCCAATGCCACTGATCGACTACTCTATTTTTTAGCCAGTACCAAATGTTTTTGATGACTGCTGCTTTATAATATAGTTTTAGATTTGGTACAGCAAGTCCATCATCAGCCTTTTTTTCCATTAATTCTCTTGAAACTCTTGACCTTTTGTTCTTCCAAATGAATTTTGCTAATATTTTTTCTAGATCTGCAAAATAATTTCTTGGGAGTTTGATTGGTATGGCACTAAATAAGTAAATTAGTTTGGGTAGTATTGTCATTTTTATTATATTAGCTTGGCCTACCCATGAGCATTTTATGTTTTTCCAATTGACTAGGTCTGATTTTATTTGTGTGGCAAGTGTTTTGTAGTTTAGTTCATATAGTTCCTGACTTTCCCTTGGCAGATAGATTCCCAAATATTTTATACTGTCAACAGTTATTTTGAAAGGAATTTCTTTTTGTATCTCTTTCTGCTGAACTTTGTTGGTGATATATAAAAATGCTGATGATTTATGTGGATTTATTTTGTATCCTGCAACTTTGGGAAAGTTGTGAATTGTTTCTAGTAATTTTTTAGTCGAGTTTCTAGGGTTCTCTAAGTATACCATCATGTCATCTGCAAAGAGTGATAATTTGGTTTCCTCATTATTTAGTCTAATTCCTTTAATCTCTTTTTCTTCTCTTATTGCCAAAGCTTACATTTCTAAGACAATATTAAATAATAATGGTGACAGTGGGCAGCCTTGTTTCACTCCTGATCTTATTGGGAATGGTTCTAGTTTGACTCCATTACAGATGATGCTTGTTGATGGTTTAAATAGATACTACTAATCATTTTAAGGAAAAGGGGCTATAAAACTGTGCATATCCTTTGAGTAGTGCCACTATTGGGTTTATATCCCAAAGAAATCATAAAAGAGTTAAAAGGATCCATATATGCAAAAATTTTTGTAATGACAAAAAATTGGAAAATGAGTAGCTGCTCATCAGTCGGAGAATGACTGAATAAGTTATGGTATATTAAAGTAATGTAATACTATTGGTCTATAAATGATGAACAGGCTAATTTTATAAAGCTTTACATGAGCTTTACATAAACTATTGCTGAGAAAATCAAGCAAAATCAGGAAAACATTGTATGCAGCAAAAGCAAGATTATGTAATGATCAACTTACTGACTTGTTCTTCTCAGGGGGTCCAGTGATCCAAGGCAATTACAGTAAACTTTGAATGGAAAACACTATCTGCATCCAGACAGAGAATTATGGAGACAATATATATCAACACATGCTACTTTATTTCTCTCTTTTTTTTCCTCTCATGCTTTTTCCCTTTTATTTTTTCTCTCCCAATATGATTCATAAGGAAATATGTAAAAAAAGAAATGCACATGTATAACAAAAACAGTTTACATGTAACTGAGGAAAATAAAAATTAAAAAATTAAACAATACCTGTTCTTCTATGACTGTCATTTTTATTTGGATAGTTTGAAAGAAAGACTTGGGCTGAACTCTGTATGAAGGGAACATTGTAAAAAAAAACATGTTGGGAGGGATAAAAAGGAGCAATTATCTCAAACAAATGAGGAAGGAAAGGAAAACTTGATACAGCAGAAATTGGAAGGGGGTGATTGAGTGGTGCTCAACTATACCATTATTGGGAATGAAAAATGAAAGATACACACACGTGCACGCACACACACACACACACACACACACACACATTGAATAAAGGTCAAGAGGAAAATTTATTATAAGAAAAAATCAGTCATGATCACAATGAAAAAAGTTAAAACTAAAAAAAAAACTTAATAAAATAGGGAACTGCATTATGTCAACAATATTATTCAATATGTTTAGATTATTTGAAATAATTAAACAGAATAATATACCTGACATTAGAACTGCCAAACTAACTCAGTAATGATATAAACATAAAATACTTTTTATAAAAATAAAGTATGATCTTAATAATTGAAGTAATATTTATTTTATGTGGATAGATAAAGCCAAAAAGAGACAATTTTACCTAACTAATCTTTGTGATGGTATCCCAATAAAATTATTAAAAATTATCTGTTAGAAAAAAAGTAACAAAGATCATTAAGATGTATAAAAAAAATCATTAACCTTAAAGAAACCAAGGGGAAAAGGATATAAAGGAAGCTGATTCAATAGTATCAAAACTTAAAATATATTATACGGTGAGAACATTGTTAAATTATAAAATGGATAATTTTATATTTAAATTTTCTAGTGTAAATAAAACTTCTGCAGGCAAGAATAAAAGAATTCAGAAAATTAGGGGAAAAAAAGTTTTATAGACAATCTCAGATAGAAAGTAATTAGAGTTCAATGTTTTTGTGGTATAGAAAATGATGTTGGTTGATCTAGAAAAACATGGAAAGAGACATATGAAAGAAGATACTATTCATCTTTAGAGAAACAGATGCTAAGTTGAAATAAGCATAGTACTATCTTATATAACATGAATGAGTGTATATGTGTATATATGGGTTTTATAGCTATCTCCATCATCTATCATCTCTCTTCCCTCCCTCTCTCCATTCTCCTCCTTTTCATTCTGTTCATCTGTCTCTGTTTCTCTGTGTCTCTCCGTGTTTCTCTCTGTCTCTTTTTATGTATCTGTTGTATCTCTTTCAGGATTTAGACTGATGTTACTATCTCTTAGAACATACATTAGAGAAAGTAGTAGCAGATTTAGAAAATGGTTTATAATTTGTGGCCCTACCACTCATGAGCTGTATAAATTTGGGCAAACATTTGGGCCCAAGAAATTCAGTAATTTATATTCTCTGAACCTCAATTTCTTCAAGCATAATATCATGATAATAATGACTACTCTGTATCAGTTGGTAATTATGGTTAGTTATTTTCCTTCATTTTTTGAAGATTTTACTTTTTTCTTTGATTAGACTTGTCATGTCTACAATGTAGGAAACTTCTGGTGAGGTATTGTTACTGACTCTGCAACTTACAGTTTTAGAAAATTTTTTGCTAGATGGAGAAGTTTAATAAAAATCACAATAGCCAGCATTCATATAATACTTAATAATTTGGAAAGCCCTTGAAATTTTATCTCATTTAAAAAAATTTATTAAGGCTTTTATATTTACAAAACATATGCATGAATAATTTTTCAACATTGACCCCTTGCAAAACCCTCTGTTCCAAATTTTCCCCTCCTTCCCCCAATCCCCTCCCCTAGATTACAGGTCATTTAATACATATTAAACATGTTAAAATATATGTTAAATCCAATATATGTATTTATATTTATACAATTATCTTGACACACAAGAAAAATCAGATCAAGAAGGAAAAAAATCAGAGAAAGAAAACAAAATGCAAGCAAACAACAACAGAGTAAAAATGCTAATGATATCCTGGTTCTGCTCATTTCACTTAATATCAGTTCAAGTAAGTCGCTCTGGGCCTCTCTGAAAACATCCTGCTGGTTGTTTCTTACAAAACAATAATATTCCATAACATTCATATACCATAATTTATTCAGCCATTTTCCAATTGATGGGCATCCATTCAGTTTCCAGTTTCTTGCCACTACAAAAAAGGCTGCCACAAACATTTTTGGACATGTAGGTCCCTTTCCCTTCTTGAAGATCTCTTTGGGATATAGGCCCAGTAGAAATATTTCTGGGACAAAGGGTATGCACAGTTTGATAACTCTTTGAGCATAGCTCCAAATTGCTCTCCAGAATGGTTGGATCCATTCACAGTTTCACCAACAATGTATCAGTACACCAGTTTTCCCACATCCCCTCCAACTTTCGTTATTATCTTTTCCTGTCATCTTAGCCAATCTGAGAGTATCTCAGAGTTGTCCTAATTTGCATTTCTCTGATCAATAGTGATTTAGAGCACCTTTTCATGTGACTAGAAATAGTTTCAATTTCTTCATCTGAAGATTGTCTGTTCATATCCTTTGAACATTTATCAAATGGAGAATGAGTTGAATTTTTATAAATTTGAATAAATTAATTTTAAAAATGAAGCCTTTATCAGAGACTTTAAATGTAAAAATGTTTTCCCACTTTATTGCTTCCCTTCTAATCTTCTCTGCATTAGTTTTGTTTGTACAAAAACTTTTTAACTTAATATAATCAAAATTATCTATTTTGTGATCTTTAATGATCTCTACTTCTTCTCTGGTCACAAATTCATTCCTCTCCACAGATATGAGAGGTAAACTATCCTATGTTCTTCTAATTTCTTTATAATATCATTCTTTATGTGTAGATCATGAAACCATTTCGACCTTATCTTGGTATGTGGTGTTAGGTGTGGGTCAATGCCTAGTTTCTGCAATACTAGTTTCTAATTTTCCCAACAGTTTTTGTCAAATAGTGGATTCTTATCCCAGAAGCTTTTATCAGACACTAGATTACTATAGTCATTGACTATTTTGTCCTGTGAACCAAATCTATTCCACTAAGCAACTGTTCTATTTGTTAGCCTGGACCAAATGGTTTTGATGATCACTGCTTTATGATGCAGTTTTAGCTCTGGTATAGGTAGGTTACCTTTATTTGCTTTTTTTCCCCCATTAATTCCCTTGAAATTCTTGACATTTTGTTCTTCCAGATGAATTTTGTGGTTATTTTTTCTAGGTCAGTAAAACAGTTTCTTGGAAGTTTGATTGGTATAGCACTAAATAAATATATTAGTTTAGGTAATATTGTCATTTTCATTATATTCCCTTGACCTGTCCAAAAGAGCACTTGATATTTTTCTAATTGTTTAGATCTGACTTTATTTGTGTGGAAAGTGTTTTGTAGTTTTTCTCACATAGTTCCTGACTTTCCCTTAGCAGATAGATTCCCAAATATTTTATTCTATCAACAGTGATTTTTAAATGGAATTTCTCTTTGTATCTCTTGCTGTTGGATTTTATTAGTGATGTATAAAAATGATGATGATTTATATGGATTTATTTTGTATCTTGCAACTTTGCTAAAGTTGTGGATTATTTCTAATACTTTTTTAGTTAATTCTCTAGGATTCTCCAAGTATATCATCATATCATCTGTAAAAAATCATGATTTCTCATGATCTCCTCTAATTCCTTTAATCTCTATTTCTTCTCTTATTGCCAAAGCTAATATTTTGAATACAATATTGAATAGTAATGGTGATAGTGGGCAACCTTGTTTTACCCCTGATCTTATTGGGAATGGTTCCAGTTTATCTCTATTACCTATGATGCTTGCTGATGGTTTTAAATAGATGCTACTATTTTAAGGAAAAGTCCATTTATTCCTATACTCTCTAATGTTTTAATAGGAATGGATGTTGGATTTTATCAAATGATTTTTATGCATCTGTTGAAATAATCATTTTTTTTGTTAATTTTTTTATTTATATAGTCAATTATGCTAATTGTTTTCCTAATATTGAACCAGTCCTGCATTCCTGGTATAAATCCTACTTGGTCATGGTGTATTATCTTGGAGGTGACTTTCTGTAATCTCTTTGCTAATATTTTATTTAAGACTTTTGCATCAATATTTATTAGGAAGATTGGTCTATAATTTTCTTTCTCTGTTTTCATCCTACCTGGTTTAAGTATCAGTACCATGTCTATGTCATAAAAGGAATTTTGTAGGAGTCTTTCTTTGTGGATTTTTTCAAATGGTTTATATAGTATTGGAGTTAATTGCTCTTTAAATGTTTGGTAGAACTCACTTGTAAATCCATCTGGTACTGGAGATTTTTTTTAGGAAGTTGATTAATAGCTTGTTGTATTTCTTTTTCTTTTTTTTTATTTAAAGCTTTTTATTTACATAACATATCTATGGGTAGTTCCTCAGCATTGATCTTTACAAAGCTGTCTGTTACAAATTTTACCCCCAGTCCCTACCCCTCCCCTAGATGGCAGGAAGTCCATTATATGTTAATAATGATAAAATACTTGACAAGTTGTTGTGCAAGAAAAATCCTATCTACAAGAAAAAAAAATCAGAGAAAGTAAACACACTGCAAGCAAACATCAATAAAGAGCATGAAAATCTATTTCTTTTTCTAAGATGGGACTATTTAAGTAATTTATTTCCTCTTCTGTTAATCTGGGCAATTTATATTTTTGAGGTATTCCTTTATTTCATTTAGGTTATCAAATTCATTGGCATAAAGTTGTGTAAAATAACTCATGTTATTGCTGTAATTTCCCTCTTCATTGGTGGAAAGTTCTCCCTTTTCATTTTTGAGACTAATAATTTGATTTGCCTCTTTACTTTTTAAATCAAATTAACTAAAGGTTTATCTATTTTGTTGTTTTTTTCATAAAATCAACTCAGTTTTTATTTATTAATTCAGTAGTTTTTTTACTTTCAATTTTATTAATTTCTCTTTTTATTTTTAGAATTTTAAGTTTGATATTTGATTGGGGTTTCTAATTTGTTCTTTTACTAGCTTTTTAATTGCAAGCCCAATTCATTGATCTTCTCTTTCTCTATTTTATGCAGGTAATCATCGAGAGATATAAAATTGACCCTTCTTACCACTTTGCATCCCACAGATTTTGGTATGTTATCTCATTATTGTCATTCTCTTAGATGAAATTATTGTGTCTATGATTTGCTGTTTCACCCATTCATTCTTTAAAATGAGATTATTTAGCTTCCAATTATTTTTTGTTCTATTTCTCTTGGCCTTTTATTGCATGTAATTTTATTGCATCATGATCTGAGAAGGATGCATTTATTATTTCTGCAATTCTTCATTTGATTTTGAGGTCTTTATGTCCTAATATAGGCCAATTTTTGTATAGGTTCCATGAACTGCTGAGAAGAATGTGTACTTCTTTCTGTCTCCATTCAATTTTCTCCAGTGATCTACCATACTTAACTTTTCTAGTATTCTATTTACCTCTTTAATTTTTTTCTTATTTGTTCCGTGTTCAATTTATCTAGTTCTGAGAGAGCAATGCTGAGATGTCCCACTATTATACTTTTACTGTGTACTTCTTCTGGAAGCTCTCTTAACTTCTCCTTTAGGAATTTCCATGCCATACCACTTGGTACATATATGTTGAGTATTGATATTTCTTCATTATCTATTTTACCCTTTAGAAAGATATAGTTTCCTTCCTTATCTCTTTTGATTAGTACAATTTTTGCTTTTGCTTGATCTGAAATCAAGATGGCTACTCCTGCTTTTTTTTTTACTTCATCTGAAGCATAATAGATTCTGCTCCAGCCTTTTACCTTTACTCTGTATGTATCACTCTATTTTTTTGATTTTGTTTGTACAAAAACTTTTTAACTTAATATAGTCAAAGTTATCTATCTGGTTTTCAATTAAGAGTTCCAGTTCTTCTTTGGACATAAATTTATTCCATCTCCATAGG
>JAJPUD010007275.1:55562-89335 GCA_023553655.1 Myrmecobius fasciatus
TTTTTTTTTTTTTTCCTCTTCTGGAATTTGATGGATTTTTATTCTACACTCTTTGTTTATATCTTATATAGCTTAGTTCTTAGGGATTCTGACTAGATTTTTAGTACTTGAACTCCTTCTTTAAGAGCATCAAGGATAATTTTCCCCCCTTTGATATAGGGTCTTTTCCTCAAGAAATTGACTAGTGGATTCTTTCTGGTTTCATTTTGCCCTCTAGTTTTAATAGATCTGGTCAGTTTTTATTTATCATGTCGATTTTTAAAATTTTTTATCATAGTTTTTAGGGAATATGATGATTCTTATTTTTTTCCTTTACCTATTTTCTAAACCAGTTGTTTTTTATAACGGATTTTTTTTCTTTACATCCTTTTGAACATTTTAATATTTATTTCTATTTTATGTAGTCATTGATTTTTATTTTTATAGTGTAGATTTTAGGCAGACCATTAGTTACATAGTTTTGTATGCTTTTCTTCTAACCTAGTTATTTCCTTGGAGCTTTAATTTATTTTTTTATATATTGCTTCATTTCTTCAACTTATTCATGACATCCTTCGGGAACATCCATTTTTTTCTTTCAGTCTCTTCTTGTATATATTATAGAATTATATTCTTTTCATTTTGGGGACACAAACACACATACATACACACACATGTTGGTGATTTCCTTGGTTTATTTACCTCTCTTATTTTAGTTCCTGAAATGTAACTTTCTTCCAGGTCTAGTCTCCTCCCATTATTTGTTCATGACTGAGGTAACTAGAGTTCTTGTACCTCCCTCTATCTCTTTGTGTTATTTCGCCCTTATCATTGAAATTTATATAATTAGATTTTGAGGACCTTCTCGAGCATCTCAGAACAGAAATGTTAGTTACCTCAGAGCTGGTTACTTTGGTGTTTGCCAGATTAAAGGCCTCCTTGTTTTACTATCCCATTTAAAACTTTGAAAATCTCCACCCTGCAATCCTCTAACAACATTGGAGCACCCTCCATTGCTGCACAGAGACTTGTAGGTTATAAGTGACTATGGTTGCACAGGAAGGATGCCCTAGGCTAGCTCCAGTTTATCTGGTAGTCCTGTTTCCTATTATCTCTAGTCTTCTGGCTGAATTCTTTTGCAATTCTAGAGTAGAAGTTAATTATTACAGTTTCTAATTACATTTCTCCATCATCATGGAGTCTTTTACAAATTTTGTTTTTACTTGATTTGATATGTTGAATTAGATGGGAGGCTGGCTCCTCATTCAGGTAATTTATCTTGGCTAGAAATCTCCTATTTTCTTTTTGATTAAGGTATAGGCTTAGTATGTTCATGGGTCAAAGTTTCACAATCTAAGTTCAAATGTTGCTCCTTTTTTGGCAACTAAAAATGTATCTTCATTTTAAGTACGTTCCATGAATTTGTATATAAATTTTTGAAGCTATATTTTATTGATGGTTCCTCTCTTGGATTTTTTTCCTTCTATGAATGTTCAAGTATTTCTGTTGCTATTTTTTCTACAGTATAGTTACTGTTTAAATGCCTTTCCTAAAGCCAGTGCTTAGCACATATTTGAACTGAGTTTATATATGGTTTTATAGTTAGTTACATATAGGCCACTTTCATCCTTTGCCACCAATTTTAAATCAAAGCTTTTTGGACTAGATTTTAAAAACTCTAGGCATTTTAAAATACTGGTTCTCCTCTATATGCTGCCCAAATTGATAGTGTATTAGCCATTCATTGCTCAATTCTTCTACTAAGTAGCAAGGAAGTTTGACCTTTATTTCTAACCCAGATCAGTTTGATTTCTCTAAGCAGCATTTTGGCTTCTCTGCTTCTGCCATGCCAGAACAAGTACCCATGCCTGATTGGCTTTAGTCATACTGAATTCAGAACTGAATTTGAGCAATCCATCTTCCTTAAACTCTTTAGTATTAAGGATTATAGGCATTTACCAGTGCCTCTCACTAGGTACTTAAAGAATCATCCCCAAGGTTCTATCCTTCATATGTTTTATTTATAGTTAAAGAAATTTGTCTTTTTTTCAGTACCAAAAATTTTATCTGAAAATTGTCTGTCACAAAGAGAATTCTTTCTCTTTATTAAGAAAAACAGTTAAGTAAAATGACAATAACAACATATGCAACATTGCAGTCCTATTGCTTCCTACCTCTGTAGCAAAAGTGGGAAGATGTGCTTCATCATTACTTCTATAGCATCAGTATTTTTTTTACATTTGATATAAATTCAGTTGTCTTGCTTTTATTTATGTTTCTGTCTTTTTTGTACACTAAGTTAATTTTAATAACAATTATGTTCAAGACACTGCCTAAGGCTAAGGACATAAAAATATAACCAAATTTTCCCTGTTCTCAACAAACTTAAATTATTCTGGGGGATACCACATGTATATAGTAGAACATACTATTTTTGAGGGCATGGACTTTCAATTTGTTCTTTGTTTCTGCCATGCATAGCATAATAATAACAAGAGTATTTCTGGCTTAACTTTATTACCACTATTTACTTCAGCTAAAGTTTGGAAAATTAATCTTGAGATATCAACTACAGGCCCAAAGTTAAATATTAGCTACTTTCCCTCTATTACCTGATATAGATCTTTCCCTTCTGCCATTTTGCTTTGATCTATAAATCATTTTGCATTCTTAATTGCTTCTTTATATTACTCTGTTTCCAAAAATTTGTACAATGTAGCCTAAAACTGATGCTCAGGGCTCACTGATTTTTAATGTTTGCTGCTCACTGACACCTGCAATATAAGTGCAATAAATGTATGTGTGCACACATATGAGGTCCAGACAGGGAGAAGGAGAGGGAAAAGGGAAAGAGACAGAGAGAGGGTGGGGAAGGGGGGAGGACCTGGAGGAGGGAGGCAGGAAGGGAAGGAGAGAGGCAGGGAGGAAAAGAGAGGCAGGGAGAGAAGTAAGGAGGGAAAGAGAAAACACTAATACCGGAAGATAATGCAAAAAAATATCATCTTACTTTTGCTTTCTCTGTTCACTTCACACAACTCTTCCCATAGTATTTCATCTTATGGACAAAGTTCTTTTGGTTCATAAGGAATTATTGGTTCAGAAACCAAATATATTGAGCTGGTGTGTAGCAGGAAGGAAGGAAAGTCTCTGAACTTGAACACCTAGAAAGAGTGATTAGAGAGTTAACAAGTAAGACAAGGAACTAGTGCATGCTACTAGTGATTCCTAGAGAAAGGGCAGAAGTGGTGAGACCTAGATGTGCATTGGGTCTGAAACTGAGAGAAAATGTGTGCAGTAAAGTCTATCTGCCCCTCCGTCTTCCCCTGCAGTGTATAGAGTAGCAAGAGAGAACAGAGATGAGCTATTAATGTGATTTAGTCCAAATTCTGTGTTTGTGAGTTCTTCCTAGTCTGTTTTGCAATGAAGTTTCTAGCAAGGAACAACATCAGACAGAAAGTGGTAAAGGAGTGCTGGGTTTGGAGTCAGGAGGAACTGGATTCAAATCCCACCATAGATGTTTACTGTGTGACCCTAGGTAAGTCATTCAAGTTACCTGGACCTTAATTCTCTCACCTGTATAATGAGAGCCATTGTTTTCAATAATCTTTAAGTTACCTTTTAGCTCTAAAGTTTTGGTTCTATGACAAAGGCTTTCCAGGGCATACTCTAGGAGAAAGTAAGTTCTTTGAGGATAAATTGATCTCCTGAAATCTCATCATTATGATGATTTACTCAGTTTTAGATACCACCTTCTCAATTTCATTTTGATTGAAGGGCTGGAATGCAGAGAGCTAAACTCCCAAAGTCATTTTTTTTTTTTTTTTTTTTTTTTTTAGAGAGGGCTGGAGTCTAAATTTTTAAGGTAACTCTCCATTTTCCATTAGTAACTCTGCTTGGTTTTGTATTTGGGAAACACCATGCCCTCTTGGGTTATGTTACTTTTTGGACATGTTAACTGCCACTCTCCCAATTTCATTTTCTTTAGTGTGTTGTTTTCTTCTCTTATATTGTATTTTCCTTGAGGGCAAGAACTCTTGTTTTCTTGTTTTCTTATTTGCTTAATTGGCATGGTGCCTGTGGCATAGCAGGCACTTATAAATGTTTATTGAGTTGAATCTATTTTATTTTTCTCTTTATTTTCCTAGTACCTAGCCTAGTATCTGGCATTTAGTAGGCTTTAAATGAATGCCCGAGGAATTAATAAAGGATCAATAAGAGAGAGTTTAGTGACAAATGAGGTTATTTTAAGTTAATCTGTATGAAAGTATCAAATATTAAATTAGATTTGAATTTTGGTTAACAATTGTTTAATGCTATTGTGTCTTATTTTTGAACAATGATTTTCCTTGAAATAATGAAAATCAAGCCTGTTTTTAGTCTTTTGAAACTTGTGCTTCTTGATTTATACAGATTTTAGATTATAGATTACATAAGTATCACGTATTATTTCAGATATTTCTTTTATCCTAGTTTTGCCTGAGTTAAGACACATTGTTTGGCTTAATTGCTGAGAAAAGAGTGGCATAAAAGAGGGGTCTTCTTGTGTTTATAAGGTTGTCAGATGCTTTCAAATTATATTTTTCCCAAAGGCTCTAAATAACATTGATTTATAAGATCTCCAATATATTTTTGTTTTAGATAATTAAAGAGTGTAATAGTCTATATGAGTTCATTATAAGATGAATAAAGACATAACAAAACATTTCTCAAATAGTAAGATATGGCCTGATGTAAGTTTTTCCTCCAATATGTGGTGAATCAAGTACTTTTCAAAGGAGTAACAGACAGTATAAAATTATAAGAATTTAAAATATTATTTTCTAGTAGTGGGTATCTAATCAAATGATTTCTTAATTTCATCATTCCCTTAACATTGCTGCTGTTATAATAATTCATGTTATGGTCTATAATAGCTTCTTTTTCTATCAACCCTGTGAATTTGGTAATAAAAATATTATTTTCCCCTTTTTATATGATGTACTAAGTCCCAGACAGGTCATAATGATTCCAGAATCACATGGCTAATTAAGTGTCAAACCTAAGATTCAAACCATGCTTTCTGATGGAATTACTCTTGCTCTTTATATAGCGGGTTGTTAGGGGGATATATCTGTCCATCTTTTTTTTCCCCCTAGAATGACTATTCTCCTTGAATTCCAGTTCCCAGATACTTGTATCAACATAAAACAAATTATGAACATAATAGTGAGCATACTGTATTTTAGTGTTTAAATTATCAGATAATTTGTGGCTTTGACTCATAGGAAGCTAGTGTGGGAAGTAAGACTTTACTCTCTGACCCCATGATGTCAGCTTTGAAATGCTCACTAAGTGACAGCTGTGATGCTACCATATGGGAAGCAGGTACAAGAGGGTGTGTGATTACAGACAAAGCTGCATCTTTCCTGAATAATGATCCCATTAGGAAGAAATCATACTCACAGTGCTTTGTGTGCTGCTCTTGACCCTTCTCTGCGATTTCCTCTCGTCTGGGAGCTGACTGCCATGGAACTGCCTGACGGCTCCATGACCCAAATGCAAATTACTGGTGTATATTATTTCTCTAGTACCATCTGGAGCCTCATCAGTTTAGTTACTTCCTTGGCAACCTTCTGACCTACTTTAATTACTAGATGTTCTCTTGTAGTGATGTGGTTGTTTATAAGAAAAATTAAGGACCAGGTTGTCAAAGGGTTTTCTTTCAATCCAGAATATACTTTTAATTTCCTAGTATTGTAGTTACAATTCAGCTTATTATTTTCACATATGCTTTATGCAGACTTTATTAACTTGACAAAAAAAGATTCCAGTAAGCAGAAAATTTTGGCAATATTCCTTTCTGCCTATAGCACTAGTTTGAATGAATCATTGTGATTTTGGGGTCACTATCTTTCTATGGCATTTGATTATATTTTATATGGAGGAAATCAGAGTGGCATTTAACAATGTAGGGATGCTTTCTGTTGGTTCTGCTGATGGAGCAAAATCAGCCTGTGAGACCAAGCTAAAACTTGCTTTCCAGTTGAGTTTAACATACTTGCAACTGTATGATTTCATCAGCATCATCTCAATAAATACAAGTGATGAGATATCCAATCAGTTCATTCAGGAGATTCAGCTAAGTGTAAAAAGTCTTTGAACTAAAATAACTTGTTCATAAAACTCATATTTTGACCACTTATTTATCAGTTGAAAATAAAATGAACAAACAAAGGCTTTCTAACTTTTTGTTGAGGAAGAAATGGGGAGAAAGGAAGGAAAGGATTCATCTTTGGCCAAGTCTAGTCCCTCACCTCCACCCCTTACATATCATCAAAGCATTAGTAAATTTTAATTAGTCAAGGAATGTTTATTAAATGCCTACTCTGAGCCTGGCACTGTGCATAATGCTGGGGATATAGAAACATACATATAGATAGTTTCTGCCCTTTTGGAAATGTAATAAGAGAGACAGAAACAAATAATTACCAAAAAAATTACATACTCTTGGTCACTCTTTCTTGGATTTTCTAAATTGTTAGAACAATCCCTTTAGGGGTTTCTTAGAATCTCTGTGAACTTTCAGGGTGTGATGCCACCAGTAAAATGTTATCTGAATATAGGAACATTTGGAGAACCTTGTCTTTCATAATGATCTAACTTCAATCTGGACTCTAATGAATCTTCTTCAGCAAAATGTCAAAATAAATGCTTTTTTATATTTAGAAAGGGAATATTGATGTAAAAATAAAGCCTGTAAAGTCATATTTTATTGAACTGAATTAAAGGCTTAAAAACTTGATAATTCCAATGAGATATTATTCCAAACAACACTTCCAGTGGGATATAATTCTTTACATCTTTTAATTAACTGTGAAATGACAGAAATAGGATCCATTATGGATTATAATATGGAACATTATTAAAATGTTCCCCATTAATAGAAGTTCTTATGATCCTGTTTATTCTCTTTATATTTTGCTATTCATATATTTGTTTTCACATTTATCCTTTTTGCATCATAAGTTCTTTGAGAATAAAAACTATCTTTTGCCTCTTTTTGAATTTCCAATTATTAGCACAGTGCCTGACAAATTGCTCTTATTCAGTCATATCCAATTCTTGGTGACTCTGTTAATCATACTGTCTATTTGAATTTTCTTGGCAAAGATAGTGAAATGTTTTGCAATTTCCTTTTGTATATTAAGGGAAACAGAGATTAAATTACTTGCCTAAGATCACACAACTAGTAAGTGTCAGAGGTCTTCCTGAGACCAGATCCATCCTTTTATCCACTAAGCCATCTAGCTGTCTATCTGAACAGTATTCCCTTCATAGGCCCCTAGTAAATAGTAGTCCTTGAATAAATGTCTAATGAATTGAATTGAAAATGCCCTTAAATTGTGGAGAAATTACTCATGAAATTTTCTAGGGATAAAATAGGCATATGAGGTTGATAATTATTAATTTTCTCATATTTCTGCCACCCCTAGGGTCTCAGAATAATTTGATCCTTTTTTTATGCTATTACTCTTTCAGAAACCTTGTATATTGATCTTTCAGTGCTCTCACAATTGTGTGAGATTGAAGAGAGAACTTGTTTCAGTCCAGAGATTTTCCCTCTATTTGTTCTCTTTAATGCCATTTCTATCTACTTTATAAGAAAATTTGATTTTATGATGTTAGAATTCCAGGTATAATAGTTCCTATTTAATGTTTCTTAGAAAGGAAAGTTGGTTTTAATGATTTTTGCAAACATTTTCAATTTTCCAAATATTTTTAGTTTATCTATTTTCATCTTTTTTATGTTTTGGGGATGACTTCATTTAGTTACATATTTTACCAGGCTTTCTTTAAATTGAGTTTACCCTTCAATGCTTTTCTTTGACTTTATAAGACAGTATTGTTCATGGCCATCAATCACTTTTACAAATTAGACTTTACAAATGAGTTTATATTCTACACAGATGTTATCTTTGGCAGCCATCTCTTTCCAACTGATAAGTCAGGTGTTTGCTGACTAAGGCATTGCCTTGGTTCTTTTAATATCCTTGTTATGCCAACTTATTATAATGGTTAAACTTATGGATATAGTTATAGTCAGTGCAAGTATCACTTCATATTTTTGGTATATATTTCATATTTTTAATTGTCAGATACATGTTCAAATAGTTGTCATATTTTTAAAAATATTATACATCATATATTTCTCACCAATAACTTTTTAAATTTTGTTTATTAATTCTGGTCTTTATTCTAATGAGTCAGCAATCTAATTATACTCAAACAGATGACTCAGGAAAAATACCCAGATCAATAACACCTTATGTTTTCTATTAAAATGTAAACTATCTCCTTCTTTCTATGCTTGTCATGTCTCGAGTCTATCATTTTCTTTCTCAAAGAAAATATTCTTTATACTACTTTATACTACTGGATAAATTATATGTCTTGGGACTCTATGCATGCTTCTTTAATCATAGTTTCTCATATATTTCTTCCCATTTGAACCTCTTCATACATTTATAGTGAAATAAAAATACTAAAGCACATATGATTTAATCAGGAAAGTCTTGTAAATTCATTTATAAAATTTTTCTTTTACTTCATCCTTAGCAATTGATGTTCATATATAAATTATAATTATTTTAATATTAAAGGTTTTTTTTTGCAAATATTTGTTTTTGGTGTACATATAATTTATTTGCATATTTGTAAACAATCTGAAATGAAGCATAACAAGTAGATACTAAGTTTGACAGTTGTTTGTGAGAAATGCAAAACCCATCTAAGTAATGTACAAAATGACTCTAGATATTTTAAAATAATTTGTTCAAATGATATGTTCCAATTTTGCCAGTTAAAGTGAAAATTAACCATAAAACAATTGGTTTATTCATAATATAAGAATGGCATCATCCCATATTACAAGCTGTGTTGCATAACAAATGAATGCCTTTAACTTTTTACAGTTGGTACAATAATGTGTGATGAAAAAAACTCACAAAATATATGTAATGTAAAACTCTGAATATTATTTACCTGATATAAATAACATTTGGAAGAACTAAGGAAAAAATATTTTATACTTTTAAATAAAAGTTTCAAAAAAGCAAGGACAGTATTTTTATTTTATCCTTAACTTTGCATTTTATTCAATGTTCCAGACATCCTTCATTCTCCAATATGATATAAATTATCAATTACTGATTATAATGTGGTGTTTTAACAATTTTAGTAGAAATACGAATATACATAATAGACATTAAAAATCTAGATGTTTAAACTTGTTTAACCAAACTCCTGAGATTCAGAAATTGCTTTCTTATTCACTAGAGCTAAACATGAGTCATTTTCACATGCTGGAAACTGGTGATATGGATCATTACTGGAACCAAATGCTCTTCTGGTAGCCCAGCAACTTATGCTTCCTCTGCAGGTTACATACCCTCTAGTCACAAAAATTGCTTGACCTCAGCAGGAGAAACATTTTAACATTTTTCCTTCTCTGCAACCAGCTTGTAATTTCACTAGTTTAACAGAGGGAAATAAGGAAAAAAAAAATATATATATATATATATGAGTCATAAAACCATGCTAACCAATTATAAAATATAACTAGTTTGTAGATTCACCATTTTGCAGAACTGATAATTGAACATATTGATAATTAGAGAGGATTAATATTTTATTCTTAAAATAAATGAAAAAAATAACTTACTTTAATATGTCATGTTATATGGGATTAATTAAAATATCACAAAGTTCCTGCTTTTCCACAAATAAAACAAACAAAAAAAGTTGTCCTCAAAAAAGGTATTTCTATAACAATATAAAAACACCAGAACAAAGAATTATGAAATACCAGGAAGAAAGAGATGTGTATATGTCCAGGCTGACTGTTTGTTTGATGTCAAGTCTACTGCAGTTAAAAAAGCAAAATGGCTTTTTGACTTTATGGAGATTTTAAAAAGTTGACTAAATTTTTATTTTTAAATGATTATGCTAATGGAACTAGCAGTTGGGGGAAAATATGAACAAAGAAATGTAATTCCAAAGAAGATCATGATAAAAGGCTATTACCATGCATTTTAAAAGTCTGTCTTTTTGGAATTCAAATGGCATAATATTTTTTATTTCCTGAATTTTCAAATTCTCACACTTGATAAGAGAATGGCATAGACAGAAAAAGGGAGACAGTCATTTCTCTGGGTTTACCTTAAATGGAATGCTTGTTTAATTGATGTGTTCATTTCTTTTAGACCTAATGCATGATTTTAGTTGAGGATGGATTAATTTTGAATTGCTAGTCAAATTATCCAAGGTTTGTTTCCTGAATTCTTTAATGCTCTGCATAAAGATTTCTTTCCTAAACATATGTACTGATCAGGTTTTTTTTAAAGATATCTTTTGTAATTGTCTAGAATTTAAGCTCTGAATATCTGCACTACATTTAGTTTTGGAATATTTAAGAAATTCTTTTTAGCTTATATATTATATTATACTTATAAGAAGAAATATGTTTCTTTTTCTGTGAATATTGTCCAGTAACTCCTCTTCTTTGTCTAGAATGTTCAATCCCAAGACTGCATTCTTTTGTTTAGGAACTCCTCTTTGCTGTGCCATTTCATTTGAGTCTATATGTATCCATATACAGCCCTCGAAGACATGAAGACTTTTCCTCCAAAGGACTAAAGTTGGGTTTCTGTATGTATCTTCTTTCTTGTCAAGATCTTTCTTCAATAAGAAGCTTTTCCTAATTTTTCTTAGTTTTAGTGCCTTTCTTCTTTGATTATTTCCTATTCCTCTTTTATTTAGCCTATTCATTTGCTGAATTGTAATTTACCAGCTTTGGTTGCTACACATACTATAGCAGATGGATGAAAGGTAGGCATTAAATGTGATAAACAGGCTTGGAAAGGGCTTGACAAAGCCCTTATACCAAGGGGCTAGTCCTCCCTGAACACCTCATACATTCTTGGTTAGACATCTTAGAGCTTAATCAGACAAAGGCTGATGATTTTGTGCATTTCTGCTTCAACTGGATCAAATTAAGATTCAAGTCAAGACATCATCTGTTGAAGTCTTTGGTGCCCTTCAAAAGCGAAGGGCGAACGTAGTTGTTTGCATATTTTCTCTCCCATTAGATTGTGAGTTCTTTGAAGCCAGAGACTGTCTTTTGTCTTTCTTTGTGTTCCTAGTGCTTAATTCAATGAGTGTCACACAATATGTGCTTAATAAATATTTATTGAATTGACAAATTCTACTTAGCTAAATCTAGCTAAAATATCTTCTTAATTACAAAAAATAAGGAATCTGATGGTTAGAAAGTTGGCCTCTTATCCAAGTTCTCTTAGGTAGAAGTGGAAGAATCAGGATTTGAATCTAGATGCAATGCGTATATTTGCCAATTTTATGTTAGTACATTGTCCTAGAATTTAGATATTGATCACAGAAAAAATGGAGTCATTGCCCTTATGGAATTTACAGTATATAGTAAAAAGATAAAATAACTATAATGTGAAATAAAATGTGATAAGACTTTAGGAGAATTTTAACAGTGAAATTATTTTCAGCAAGAACAAGAATTTTTATAAAGGAATAATGCCTCTAATAGATACAGTTGTATGAAATAACTGGAAGTTTGCTAGAACACAGAGAAACAATAATTATTAACATTACTATTAATATAAAGAATATAGGAGCATAGTAAGGTTTAGAACTATAAAAAACTTGCATTCATCTGTCTTAAAATTTTCATTATGCAGATGAGAAAACTGAATCATAGAAACATGATAATAGAAACTTGTGCAAGATAGCATATATATCAAGAACCACAGAAGATATTTGAACTAAGTTTCTTTGACTCCAGAATTGATGCTATTGGGTGGGAGTGATTTAGATGAAATAAGTCAGAAAAGGTAGTTTTAAGCCAAATTGGGGAATAGAGAGAGGCAGGACTTGAATGCCAAGGTAGTTTTCATTTTATCTTCAAGAAAAAGGAAGGAACTGAAAATTTTTGAACAAGGGAGTGATGTGTTCATATTTTGTCACTGGAAAAATTAGAGATAAGAGAGAATGTAAACAGTAATAATAGTGTATTGAAAAGGGCCAGAATTGAGGTCTATAAAATAGGAGAGACTGGAAAGGAGAGAATGATGAAACAAATACTGTATAAGTAGAACTGATGGGATACATCAATGCCTGGAAAAAAGAATTAGGGAAAATGAAGTCAAAGATATCTTTGAGTTTTTAAATCTAGGTGACTGGTACGAAGGATGCTGGCAACATCAACAGGTTCAAGGAAGATGGAAAGGGGAATTAAGAGTCAGCAAGAGGAAACTAAAGATGAATAATCCCATTTGTGCAGCATTGCTTATTCTTATTCCTTCTTTCCTAAATAAAATATCATAAAATTCATATAAAGTTCATATGAAAATAACCAAGATTTTCTGAAAAAAGAATGGGCTAAATATTCAAAGAAGCAATAGCTATTACATTTTACTAGAAGTTTTTTGTGACAGTACAAATGGCTTTTAGCATTTTTTTCTATATGATAGTTTCCCTGATGGAATTGCCTAAAATCCACTGAATAGAACATACCAAGGTCAATTTATGAGGAATATTGCCTCTTGGTTTAAGATTTTGGAAGAGTAACATAAAGTAGAGACTATGTTTTTTGCCAAATCTCATTTCATTCCTTTTTGTCTTCCTTGCATCAATACATATATTTTGTACATGTGGATAACCTACTCACCAACAAAGATCAAAGACTTTGATGTTTTAATTTTAGGGCTTTATAGGTTTCTGTGCTTAGAAAAAATCTGGTAATCCTCTAATGAAAAACAATATATTTTTACATATATAGATAGATCAGTCAATCAATGTAGCTATATAGATATATACATAAATATGTATACCACCATACTCCTAGTACCCCCTATAACCTTACACATGCATTATCCATATCTATATGTATATATGTATATATACATATATAATATTATGTATACATATACATATGCACATATATACATGCACACCCACCTGCAGATCCATTTGCATATACATATATCTATATACATATATACAAAAGCAACATGCATAAAAACCCACATATATTTAGATGCATATATAGATATACATATATGCGTGTGTACATACATATGCAATTGCCCATATGTAAACATGCATCTAAAACATTATTAATATGGCTGACATATAGTATAGATTTCTCTTGATTGAATCTTTAAGTTTGACTCTAAGTTCAATTATTACTAGCTCTACTTTTTTTCCTATTAAATTCTACTCCTGATCCTTGTTATAGTGTTTGTATAAATTTTCTTTCCTATCTTTGCTAATTTTTCTTCTTTAGTTCTTCTCCTTAATTTACCTTACTATTACTTAACATCTCCCCCATCCATGGATCCTGCCTTTGTCTTCTTCCCCCACTCTCTCTACTCAATCCTCTCTCTTTATTTCTTTATAGATTTTAGAGCATGTTATACCTTTCATAGTGTATATGTAGTGTTGCCTATTTAACCCATTTCCGATGTGAGTAGGTTTTCAGAACTATGAGCTCTCCTCTCCTTTCCTCTTCTCTCTAATTCCTCAGTGTCTCTTCTTCCTCTGCACCTCATCTGTATAACATTATTACCATTTTTACCTTTTTGTAGGCAGTTTTGCTTTTTAGAGTCAGATCATACTCAACTCTCAACTCTGCTCCAATGTTTCTTTTGAGCTACTCACTTTATGATGTCAATCTTAAACATATGGTATATCTTTCTCTATAAATTAAAAAAAAAGTTCATGTTACATTCCTTGAAATTGATCTTTGATATTGGCTCTTATAACTTAAGTTTTGTATTGAGTTCATGTTTTGCTGGATATGATATTTTTGGCTGCAGGCTTAGTACTTTTGATTGCCAGTATATATGATTACAAGACCTGAAGTCTTTTATTGTGATGATTCTAATTGTAACTCCAATATATTTGAATTGACTTTTTGTCTTGTTTCTTGCAAAATATTCTCTTTTATCTGGGGGATTCAAAATTTGGCAATAATATTCCCATGTGTTTTCCATAAAGGATTTCTTTGTGGTGGTGATTGGTTGATTTTTTCTATTTCTCCTTTCTCCTCATGTGCTATCACTCCGGGACAAATTTTTCGCATTGTTTCTGGCATTATTGTGTCAAGGTTCATTTTGGTCACAGCTTTCAGACAGTTCAATTATTATTCAGATAATTCAATTATTATATATTTTCTTTCTTGATTGTTCTCCAGATCTGTTGTTTTCCTGATGGGATGTTTCACATTCTGTTCTATTTTTTATTCTGTTTTGTTATTTCTTGGTTTCTTATAACTTCACTGGTTTCCTCTTGCTCAATTCTAATTTTCAAAGAATTCTTTTCATCTTTAAGACTTTTCTGGTTGGGTAACTTTTTTTTTCCACAATCTTTATGTTTTACTTGAATGGTTTTTACTTTTATTTTTGAATTTTTCCTCAGTATCTCTAATTTAATTTTTATATTCTTTTTTTGAGTTCTATAAATTCTCTCTGGTCAGGGAATCATTTAATATATCTCTTTGGAATAGAGGAAGCTTTTTTTTTTTTTTTTTTACATTTCATTCTCTTCCTTTGAAGATGAACCTAGTCTTCTTTATTCCCATAGTAAGTTTCTATGGTTGGATTCTTTCCTTTTTGCCAGTTCATGGTTGTTTTTTTTGTTTGTTTGTTTGTTTTGTTTTGTTTTGTTTTGTTTTAAAACAAAAAGTATTAGCATTAAGTACCTCTAATTTTGGGGTGAGGGAGAATAATGCCTCCATCTTCACTTCAGCTCTTCCCTCTGACTTGGAATCCCAAACTACCTTCCTGCAAGTGCCGGCCCCACTGCCTCTGCTCCCAGGGGTGTGCTGGTTCCCTCTTGCCCAGGGCTAGAGCTCTGTAGCACAGCTGGATGTGATATTTCTAAGCACATATTCATTCTGTCTTGCCAGATTTAGAGTGATCCCTGCCTCAGTTCAGCAGCTGAAAGTTTCTGGGGTTCCTGCTGAGGCTCTAGCCAAGCATAGATAGTTTCAGGGTTCCTCATATGGTGTTTCTGTAGAGCTATCCTGGAGGTATTTGTACTTTATTGGTTAATTCTTGGCCTAGAGTCTTTCTTCAGATCTTCTTGAGTTGTGCAAGGAGGACCCTGTTCTGCCCCAAATCTTCTCAATATTACACCAGTCTATATGTGCCCAGAGAAGCAAATTTGTTTTGTTTGTGGGGGAAATCTGGAGAGTTTGATATTTACTAGCCTATTTCATCATCTTCCCAGAAACCTCCCCATATTACTTTTAATTTCCAGGAAAAACCTGTTACTTTTTCAGTTTTATAGCCTTCTGGGCATATTTCCAAATTGCTCTCTAGCATGTTTGGATCAGTTCACAGCTCCACCAGCAAAACATTACTGTCCAGTTTTCACCCAGTATCGTTACCAGATACATTTTCAGTAGCATGAAATAAATATTTTCTTAGTGTAAAAGTACTAATTATGTGTGATAAGAATAACAACTGTTTCTCTCCCTGCTATGTAGTAGTTCTGAAAAAAAAATGAATGTAAGTGCTTCAAGAAACAATTCTCAGTCATTTGAATAATCCTGCACAGTTGTCCTAGGAGTCAAGTGCAAGACTAAGAGATATTTAGGGAGATCTAGGTTATTTCTGAAACCCCTACTAGATACATAGAAGGCACTGATGCTCATATGAGGTAAACTGCAAGTTGAGGGAATTGATGTCAAACTGTGATGTCACACAAATTCAGCTTAATATTGGGGAGGAAGAAGGGCATAATGGTACATTATAAACCGTGCTGAATTTAGTGTTATAGGAACTGAATTTAAATCTGAGACCTGCAACTTTCTACTAACATGACCTTCAATGAATAACTTAAATTTTTTAAGCTTCACTTCAAAAATCCCCAATTTGTTCATTTTTAGGGAAAGCATATTCTTAAATATTTTTTAAACTCTTAAATATCTCTTATATAAAGTTAGAGGTTGTAGGAAGAGGGGTTCTACTGGTAGACTTCTAAAATAGGGGTAATATTCTAGAACATTTTTGACTTAGACAAAATGTACCAGAGATCCTGGAAGTGGAGAATTTGTTCAGTGGAAAAGAGATTAACTTCAATATTCAATATTTAAATTCAATATTCAATACAAAATGAGAACTTCAGAACATATCACTCACAGGCCTAGCATAGTAGGACAACAAAATTGACTATGAGCAGGACTAATGTCCAGTGAAATCTGAAGGGAGTTGAGAAAAACTGTAGGGAGCAAGAATTGAAAGCAGAGCAATGAAGGAATGTCAAGCAGTAAACAAAGGGACCTTGATAAGCAGCACTGATGAGTGACATTTGAAAGCAGCTGAATAGTATAAACTTATAGGATTAACAATCTAAGATGACAAAAATAAACTTTGAAGACAATGATGACAATATATCTATGAATAGCTACAAAACACATGATGACAGTGGATATATAGGTATAAAAGTAATAGAAGAACATACTAATATAAAAGAAAAAGTGCCCTTTACTGGAGCCCCACCCAGAGATCCTGTGTAACTTACTGAGATCACATATATCAGGAGTTCCTGTTGGTGAAAGTTCATATTCTCTATGGACTCTATCCATTTTTCTTACCTTTGGAAGCCTATGTGCTTATTAATTAATTTGGGGACTTCTCTATGGTAGGTGTGTATAAGGAGAGTATTACAGTATCTGATGCTGAAGTTCTTATATTATCTGAATAGAGGCAATAAGCCAGATAACTGAAATATCTATCTCAAAAGGCTCTGTATCAAGAGAGGTGTGGTTTACCTTTTAAATATAATATTTCTCCCCAATTACATGTTAAAAATATTTTTAAGAATTTTTTTAAAAAAGGGGAAGCTAGTTGGTGTAATGGATAGAGCACCAGTCTTTAAGTCAGAAGGACTGGAGTTCAAATTTGAATTCTGACACTTAATATTTCCAAGCTGTGTGTGATCCTGGGCATGTCACTTAACCTCAATTGCCTCAGGGAAAAAAAGAATTTAAAAAAATGCATTAAAAATTTTATCCTTCTCTCCTCCCTGAATTGGTAAGCAATTTCATATAGTTTATACATGTGCTAACGATGGGATTTACTTTTGATGTTATCTGTCATTTATATTTATAATTTCTACATATGTAATCAATGACAGTAAATATATGATTTCTCACTTTCTCATTTAAACTATCATTGTCAACTAAGTAATTTTTTCTTTCAACGATATTATCCTTTTACTCCTCAGCAACTCCTACTGAGTCTACCACCTCAACTTGACTTATTATATATGTTTTGATCATCAAATTACACCTTAATTTTGGAGAGAACAACATAAGGGAGAATTACCTGGGGGTTCTATTTTATTATTTCTTAATTATTATGGCTTACAGTAGTAAATACTTTGACTCAAATCAGGAACATAGCCATATTCAATTGGGTCAAAAATAATGGGGAACAAGTATAGCAGGATGGAATGAGATAATACAAGTACAGAGGTGAGCACTGTCATGATTATAGTAATACCTTGAGAGAAAAAAGTTTGACCAAGTTGAATATGAAGATTTGCTGAGAAGAATAATATCATAACAATGAATCTCTACGAAAGATGGCTTGTTGGTGATTGAACAATATGGCAGTTAAAGCAGACAGAAAACCATGTGGTGAAACAATAGTCTTTGTAGAATAGAAACACATGATTCCTGGGATGTTGGAACCCTGGAGCAAATCCCAAGTTGTCCCATACTAATTCTGGCTCTTCTCAGAAGGCTCTGAGGTTTGGCATTTATTTCCTAATTTTTTTTTTGTTAGTGTTGTGTTCCTTCCAGTCAACTGAGGAACATATAGGTCATATTGAAAAATAACATGTATTTACATGTTTTTTGTTTGTTTGTTTTTTTGGTGTGTGATAACAAGAAAAACAATGGTTGGAAATCTCCTTTCAGAAATTTCCCCACAGAAAGGAATAACTAAATATTTTTTAGGAGAGCCAGAGAATTTATAGCTACATTCTCTTTTACCATTTGGGGAATACAATTACAATCACATAGGGAAATGTAATGAAGTTGATTATTGGAAAGAAAGAAAAAAAAAGAAGAGTAATATTTTGTGGCTTTTAAAATTGAAATAATAATAATAGATCATACTTATATGTAATTTAAAGTTTTACAAAGCATTTTATTTAGAAAAATCTTGTGAGATTAAACAGTGAACGCATTCATATTATCATATAACAAACGAAGAGAATTGAAGATGTTTTTCTGGTAACAGATATGTTAAAATACATATGTTAATATGTTAAATATTTCAAATTTATAAACATTAACAATAGTGCTTTCCAAATTAAATTGTTCTTCTTTCTTTCACCCAAGTACTCAAAAGGCTGTCCTAGAAAATTTCATTTTTAAGGGTTAAAATAATTTAGTTTATATGGAAGTCAGATTGTTCCTTTAGTAGCAAGTCCCATAAGATCACTCAGTCACTCTTTAAATAACAGCGTGACAACAATAGAAAGAAAAAAGCTGATGGAAATATTTGAGTTTTTTTTTTCTCTAAACATCTAGCTGTATAACTTGAAATGAATTAAATTGTAATAAAATACTTTCCATTAACATTTTTTAAACTCAAAACATGTAAGCTTAATTTATTTTATTAAATTCTTCCTAAAAATCTTTGAAGCTTTAAATAACCAGTGATATAAAAAACATTTAAATTGTTTCTTTTATAAAATGAGAAAAATGTAGTACATTTCTTTCTAAATAATTATATTATCCATTCTTTTTATAATAATGAAGCACCTAGTATATATTAAAAAAGCACATTAGTTATAATAATGATTACTTGAAGTCATCCTGGGAACATTGTTGGTTAGTTCAGGATTTGATTCTAGGGAAATTCCTTCCCATTCTTAAGGACACTATAAGCTATAGGTAACTGGGTTGTATAATAGTTACAGCATTGGGCTTAGTGTCTGGAAAACCTGAATGTACTTGGACAAGTTATTTAATGTCTACCTTCTCTGCTTCATTTTCCTCAACTATAAAATGGGGGTTATAATGCATCAATTACATAGGATTGTTGTAAGGATAACATGAGATATTTGTGAAAAGAAGATTTAAAAAACAAAATCAAACAAATAAAAAAGCCCCTTGGTTTCTGACATATATTAAATGATTCATAAATGTGTATTTATTCTTTCCTCCCATACCTTTGCCTCAGTGATCATTGAAGAGTTAATCAAAATTACTATATTGCTAGAATTCAAATGGAAAATGGGTTTAGCTTCCCTATACTAAACTCTAGAAATGATTGAATGAATTGGTCCCTAAAGAAGCATTGGAACAATTTTGTGGATTTAAATTAGATAAATGCTTACTCTGATTCCAATGGATCTCAGACACAGAAATTCAAATATGAGTTCAATTTTTCCCATATATTGAAGTTTGACATAGTGATGCCTTGGAAGCCAATTTTGAATTGGCTTAATATGTGTTGATCCTCAGTTAAGGAGCATCGAATGATTTAAAAAGGGAGATTTGATCCTATATTCCTGGGAGACTATATGATGGTATAATGAGTTTAGTCACATCTTTTCCAAATGTGAAAGGAACTAGAGATCTTTAGCTTAGAGAAGAAAAGACTCAGACAGGAGAAGGGAAGGAATCATGATTGCTAATCGAAAATTTAAATATTGATAATTCAAACTAATAACTCAAATATTCAAAAGAATCTGAAAGACACTTTTTTTCTTCAAGTTCCAGAGGAAAAAACTGACAACCGTAGTAGTTGCAAAAAGGGAGCTTAAGCTTGATGTAAAAATTTTTTTTCCTAATAATGTCATTCAAAAGTGAAATGAGCTACCATAGAAATTAGAGTTTCCTCCTCATTGAAGATTTTAAGAAAAGGTTGGATGAAATTATCTTTACTGTGTTGCAGAAGGGATTTTGTTTCAGGTTTTGGTTGTCATGGTTGGCCAAAGGAGGTCCCTTTCAGTTCAATAATTATGATTATACTTTTATATGAGGCTGAAAGATTTCTGGGAAATTGTGTCAGTGGATAGCACTGCATAACCTTTTTGTGGCAATGAAGGTCCATGTGAACACTGAAGTCTATTGTGATAACCAAGTGGAAGTTACCTCTACATTACTGTGATGAAAAAGGGAGACAAAATATAAGTAGACATAGGAAGTATTCAGAATTAATAGCAAGACCTTTAAAGGTGGAAGGAAAGACATTATTTAAATGATTGCTCATGTGGTTAAGACTTGGTAAGGTGAGAAATGAAATAAAGAAAGTGATCAAGTATTATTAAAATATTCAAAGAATTAAAGGAATTTCTTTGGTTTAAATTTTGACAATTTGAAAAATTCAAGGTTTCATCTATTCAGACATTCTCTTCATTATCAAACATAGCAACCTCATTTCAAATCCCTCATCTCTTCAGTATGTTGTCCATACAATTTCTCAGACAAGCTGAAGAAGAATATTTAGGATTGTTTCCACAGTGATATTCCTCCATTGAAAGAAAAGATATGAAATCTTCAGATTTCACCCATGACATGCACTATCACTATGCTGCTTCTCATTTCTTCCTTTCCTCCATTTTCTCCAATCTTGAAATTTATCTATGCATTTACCTTTTTAATCTTTGGAGTCTCAATCTCAGGAAGATCCCAGAGAAGCAACATTAATAATATAATTCCTACTTATATGGTACTTTACAAAGCACTTGCTTTACAACAATCTGATGAGGTAAGTAGTATAAGAATTATCAAGCCCAAGTTAGAAATGAGGAAACAGGTTTTTGGAGTGTTAGTAAGTAGAAGCCAAGAATTAAACACAGGGCCTAATGATTTAAGGTCAATGCTGTCATACTTTGTTATATAGGCAACTGGTAATTCAGAAGATGCTGTAAAATTCTCCCTGTAGGTCACATACTGTATATGACATCTCTAAGTGTTTCTTGATTTTTTAAATGAGATTCAGAGTCATCTATTTGACCTAATGTGTTGGGAATAAAAACTTACTAATTATGTACTTACAAGTTCTGTGGAAGCTATGCATTATAAACAATTTCATAATTATCCCTCTACCTGACATAATTTAACAACTCATCATAATTCTTTTCAGTCATATGAAGAATGGAAGTTTTATTTAATGAAAAGATCACGACCTGAAAATGCTGTTAATCCCACAGAATTCTCCAAATAGGCCTTTCATGGCCCCAGCTCATTATTATGGCTAGAGAGACATGAATTGGTATGAGTTTCTTGTAGATATCACTTTTAAAATTATAAAATAATATTTTATGATATTTATCATGGTACTTACTTCACAGCATTCTACTTTGATGGCTAATTGTAGCATGGAGATGACTATGGCTTTTTGAAGTTCTTGTAAGCAAAACACAAGCCCTGTGTTATCTCTATGTTCCAAACATGCAATTATGATTGCTTTTCAAAGATAAGCTCTAATGTATGTTTGGGAATCATTACCAGTAGGCTCAACACATGGAGAAGAACTATGAAAAAATGTGTTAAAGAAAACACATAAAATAGCTCCAGTACTATGCAGGCCATTTCTTCTGTAGTGACATTGTGGAGGATGGGAAGAGAGGGACGGAGATTGGTAGGAATTAGTTTTTTCTCCCCATGTAATACATAACTACTTACTTACTTTATACTTATTACACCTTACATAATTAATGGTAATGTAAAAGTGAGATCTTAGTCTAATCCTTAATAAGCAAATAATTGACTGAAGGAAATGAATCATATTAATCTTTTCATTATTCATAGACATGAAACAATGATAGTTTAAAATGGTGTAGTAAAATGGAAGGATGCCTCATAGATCCTCTGAGCAGTGCCAAATAAAGGAAAAGATAGAATTACTTTTAGTTGACATTCACTATTGAATATTGTTTCATGTAAATTTGGCCATCCTTGCAGCATCAACAATAAATATTTGCAAAAAGATCACTGTGAAATCTATCTGACAACATCTGCAGACAATTAGGAGGTAGAGAAGTTCAATGAAGAATTCAATAACACCTTCATAAATTACAACACATTAGTAGGCTTAATATATAGATAAACAGGGAAGAAAGACCAAAAAAAAATGGAAAACATGGTTCAGGAACAAAAATGTTTAGAAGTTAACAACTTGTCAATTACACAGAAGCTTTATATTCATATATCATCCATTAATTATTTTTCTGTTTTAAAAGAAGGAAATAAGGTAACATGGCATGGCAGGCAACAAACAATATCACAAGGAGTGATATTGATTATATTCTGACAGAAAACTATTATGTTTCTGAATTATAGGTCAGACCACTAACTTTTTTTTTAAATTTTATTTTATTTGCATAACATATGTGTGGGTAATTCTTCAACAATAACCCTTACATAGCTTTCCGTTACAAATTTTTTCCCCCCAACTTCCCCACCCCTTCCCTAGATGGCAGGATATCCACTACATGTTAATTATGTTAAAATATTGGCAAATCGAATATATGTATACATATTTCCAAACTTATCATTGTTGTGCAAGAAAAATCTTATCTACACAAACGATATATCAGATAAAGGAAACACAATGTAAGCAAACATCAATCAAGGAGTATGAGAATGTTATGTTGTGGTCCACATTTCGCATCCCTCTCTCTGGGTGTATATGGCTTTCTTCAGTGAACAATTGGAGGTGGTTTGAAACATATCATTGTTGAAGAGAGCCATGTCCATCAGAATTAATTCAGACCACTAACTTTTTAAAGCTAGAATAAAAATCAATATCAAATTGAAGAAACAATAAAAATGAAAAGATGATTTGTCATATGATTGAGGTAACTCCAGAATAACTTGCTTAAACAACCTTGGTTTTAACAGATGGGAAATGGATAAAACAATTGACCTGGCAAAAGTTTATAATCATTTCCAAAGAAAGTTTGATATAAATTAATAACCGGGATAAGGAGAGCAAAAAAGCCTCCAAATTGCCTTACCTAGCCAACACTTGATCTGGCCAAGTTGACAAATATGGGAACCAAGGGAAGTTCAGAATACAAATTAGTTTTCATAATTTGAAAATGGAGAATAGAGGAAGATTATTAGCAATATTCCTTATAAATAGTGAGAAACAGAAAAAAATAGTATAGGAATGGGAAAAAAAATGAAAAAATGGGAAATGTCTGTCAGTTTTTCTATAAATCATTTTCTCCTTCAATTATAGTGTAACTCATATCACAGTCCCTGATGTGCTGCCTGTGAACATAATAATACTACAAACTCGTATATAATAGACTCAATATATTCTGAGCAGGTCCATTGTAAAGGTTCTGAGATGTTTGCAGGATTAACTCTTAATATATATGAAAGAGGGGTAGATAGGCAATGCCTGTGGTGGGATAGAGAGAACACATCATAAAGAAAATCCAGCACAAACTTGCACATATGCTTATTTTCTTAAATTACATAACTGACTGAAAGATGAAGAAAATATAAAATCCTATTGTGCTTAGTGCTTGGTGTCAGTGATAAAATGATTGATAAGACAAAATCCCACCAAGAATAAGCCCTTCTCCAAAACTGTATCTTTTATGTATAAATCGAAATTATTCAAGATTCCTTGAAATATGTAATAATAGAAGTAATTTGACACAACTTTGAACCTTTGATTATTAATATCTAGTAAAACATAAAACAGAGAAACATAAGCTCATCCTATCTTCTAACTCTTTTCCTGCTGCCTTCAAATATTCTCACGCCCCTAAGTCCTTCCAAACAAAACATAAATAATATCTTTGATTCTATTGATTCTATTATCACCATTCTATATCTCTCCTGTACTTATTGGCTAATTGCCTTAAGAAAACTTCTACATTAGGTATTAGCTTTTTTTACCTCTCTCTTCTAAACCTGCTAAAATAAATCTTTTCTAAACCTAGTAAACTTCTTAATTACCTGGAATTGTACTCTCCAAAGTTATAACTTATTTATTCATTGCAGAAAGTAATTCTCATTCTTCTTGACTTAATTATCTTCTTTTCCTAGGTTTTCATTCTCCTATAGATATCCAGGCACAGCCCTCTCATGATTCTCTTCCTACCTTTTTGGTTACTTCATTTAAGTGTTTTTTTTTTTTTTTTTTTTTTACATTATCTTCCTCAGTGTTTAATATTTATCTATCATCTATCTATACATGCACAAAAAGTGTGTGTGTGTTGTGTGTATGAATATATATAGAGAAAACATTTATTATATATAGTTATATATAATATGTAATATGTATATGTATATATATGTATACACACACACACACATATATATATATATATGTATATATATATATAAATTTATTGAGCATATATAGACCCACACTTTCAATGTCATACACACACATACACATTCAATGTAATCTGTCTCTCTCTCTCTGTCTCTCCTTTGAGTTTATCCAAAGACTCTACTTTTGGTCCCCTCTTTTCATTGTGCATTATTTTCTTTCTTCCTCTCTATTTCCAACTTGCCTGTTACTATTGAAGACATCACCATTCTTCAAGTTATCCAGGCACATAAAATATTGGTTTCATTCTTGACTTTTCATACTTGACCCACATATCCAATCTCTTGCCAAATCTTCTCATTTCAAACTTTACAACATCTTTTGTAGACCTCCTTTGCTCCATTCACATAATTAACATCCATGTTTGGATTCTTATCACCTTTTATTTGGTTTGTTTGAAAAGAACTCGATCTTCCTGCCTTAACTCTCCCTACTATACTCTATCCTTCACTCTTCTCCCAAAACCAATTTTCTAATGGATTGGAATGACTACCCCTCTATTTAATGGATTCCTGTTACTTTTATCTCCAAAGTTAAATATGTGGTTTGGAATTTAAACCTCTTTAATATGTACTACATTTCTACCTTTTATTTCTTATATTTTATTTCTTTCCATGTACTCTTTGAACTAGCTACTCTGGCCTACTGGCTGTTCTTTGCACATAAGACTCCATTATCTGTCTCTCTAATGTTGCCCTGATTCCCCATTTCTTTAATGTTCTCCCTCCTACCTTTTATTTTTAGACACCAAAGAGGATTTCTTCCAGATTCAACTCAAGTCTTTCTTCTTCAAGAGTTTTTCCCAGGCACATGGGAAGTATTTAATAATTTTGGTTTATTTGTTTTACTAAGTGATTGTATACGTTTGCTCCTGAAACATGACTGCCTCTGACACTCATCAAGATCTAGTCTTCTTATATTTTGCCCCAGCCCTGTTTCCCTCCAAGGCGTCCAAGATACCTAGTAGGATTTGTGGAATTTATTTTCTGTATTTTGAGTTTGAATTCTATCAATTGTGTCCTCCCTAGGGATCTAGTGACCAGTATTCAGATTCCATTTAGCCACCAATTTATGGTTTACAAAGGGTTTTTACTTCAAAGCAAACATATAAAGATTTTCTCTTATTATTTAGGAACCTAATCCTCCTCCATGTAACTTTGGTTTCTGGGGAGAGAAGGATTAGCCTCAGAGCTTAGTTGAAGTTCCATCTAGCTTTGGTTTCATCAAGTTCAAGCCTAGTGCTGGTTAATCCTGGGCTGAGGCCAGATACACCTCCTTAGGGCATTTTTGCTGTTCTGGCTGCAACATTGACTTCGGAGCCATGAATGACTCCTAGTACCCTCCCTGCACTTTGTTATTAAAAAACACAAAGCAAAGGCCAAATTTAAGGACTAATTTGGCAGCCAGCTGTTAAGGGACACTCCCTTAGTCACTACTTCATCATTATAATATAGGAATGAAGAAGTACTTAACCCTAAGATATGAAGGGAGTAAAACTTTCCACTTTGCTCTGTGAGATAGTTTTGTTTTTTCCTTTTTTTAAATTAAACTTATTTTCAAAACATATGCATAGAAGTCTTTCAACATTCAACCTTGCAAAACTTTGTGTTCCAAATTTTTCCCCTCACTTCCCTCCCACTCCCTCCTGTGAATGGCAAGTAATACAATATATGTGAAACATGGGCAATGCTTCTATACATATTTACCCAATTATAATGCAGCACAAGAAAAATCAAATCAAAAAGAAAACAAAATGCGAGTAAACGTCAATAAAAAAAGTGAAATACAATTATGTGATCCATACTTAGTCCTCACAGTCCTCATTCTGGGTGCAGATGGCTCTCTTCATCACAAGAACATTGGAACTGGCCTGAATCACCTCACTATTGGAAAAAGCCATATCCATCAGAATTAGTGATCTTATCAATTCTGATGGACATGGCTCTCTGCAACAAGGAATTGTCTCAAACCAGTTCCAATTGTTCACTGAAGAAGACCATATGCACCCAGAGAGAGGTATATGAAATGTGGACCACAACATAACATTTTCATGCTCTCTCTTGATGTTTGCTTGCATTGTGTTTCCTTTCTCTGATTTTCTTTCTTTTTTTTTTTTCTTGTAGATAGGATTTTTCTTGCACAACTTGTCAAGTATTTCAACATTATTAACATGTAGTGGACTTCCTGCCATCTAGGGGAGGGGAGGGGAGGGCACTGGGGGTAAAATTTGTAAAGGAAAGCTTTGTAAAGATCAATGCGGGGGAACTACCCATACATATGTTATACAAATAAAAAGCTTTAATAATAATAAAAAAAAGAATTAGTGATTTTATAATCTTGCTGTTGCTGTGTACAATGTTCCTCTGATTCTACTCACTTCACTCAGCATCAGT
This sequence comes from Myrmecobius fasciatus, assembly GCA_023553655.1. Taxonomy (NCBI): domain Eukaryota; kingdom Metazoa; phylum Chordata; class Mammalia; order Dasyuromorphia; family Myrmecobiidae; genus Myrmecobius; species Myrmecobius fasciatus. The sequence continues at coordinate 82,330 of JAJPUD010007275.1, forward strand.
TCATGTTAGTCTCTCTTGTCCTCTCTGAAATCATCCTGCTGATTATTTATCATAGAATAAAATATTCCATAACATTCATATCCCATAACTTATTCTGTCATTATGCAACTCATGGATACCCACTCAGTTTCCAGTTCCTTGCTACCAAAAAAAAAAGGGCTGGTACAAACAGTTTTGCACATGTGGGTCTTTTTTTCCTTTTTTGATGAGTTTTTGGGATACAGACCCAGCAGAGACACTGTTGGATCAAAGAGTGTGCACAGTTTGATAACCTTATGGGCATAGTTGCAAATTGCTTTCCAGAATGGTGGATGAGTTCAAAACTCCAACAACAATGTATTAGTGTCCCAGTTTTCCCACGTCCCCTCCAACATTTGTCATTATTTTTTCTTGTAATCTCAGGCAATCTAGAGATATATAGTGCTACCCCAGAGTTGTCTTAATTTTCATTTCTCTTATCATTATTGAGAACCTTCTCATATGACTGGAAATGGTTTTAATTTCTTCACCGGAAAACTGTCTTTTCATATCCTTAAACCAATTGGAGAATGATATGAATTCTTATAAATTTTAAGTCAATTTTCTATGTCCTTTAGAAATGAGGCCTTTATCAGAACCGTTGTATATAAAATATTTCCCCCAGTTTATTGCTTCTTCTAATTTTGTCTGCATTGCTGTTGTTTGTACAAAAACTTTTTAACTCAATATATTCAAAATTATTCATTTTGCATTCCATAATGTAATTTAGTTCTTTGGCCACAAAGTACTTCTTTTTCCATAGATCTGAGAGGTAGACTATCCTTTCTTCTTCTAATTTGCTTATAGTATCACTCTTTATGTCTACGTCATCTTGGCATGGGGTGATAGATGTAGGCCGATGCCTAGTTTCTCCCATACTAATTGCCAATTTTCCCAGAAATTTTTGTCAAATACTGAGTTCTTATCCCAGAAGCTGGGCCTTTGGGTTTATAAAACATTAGATTATTGTAGTCATTGACGATCATGTCTTGTGAATCTAATCTATTCCTTGATAGACTAGTCTTTTTCTTAGCCAGTAACAAATGATTTTGATGACCCCATTTTACTTCCATTTCCTTTTCTTCCAGTACAATCTCCTTTCCAACTCTAGTTTCTTTTTTATATCATCACAATAAAATCTAATTATACCTGTACCTTCTGAGTATACCTTTAGCAGAAATAGAGTTAAATATATCATCTTTCCCTATAGGGATGCAAGCTTTTTAACTTTTAAAAGACAGTAATTTTTTTCTTTACTTTTTACCTTTTCATACTTCTCTTGAGTTCTGTATTTGAAAATCAAATTTTCTATTCACCTCTAGTCTTTCATCTGAAATAAAAGAAATTCACCTTTTTTTTTTTTTTTTTGAATCATTTCCCCTGAAACACAATGCTTAAATTTGCTGGATAATTGATTCTTGGATGCAATCCGTATTACTTTGCTTTTCAGATTATTCCAGGCCCTTCAATCCTTTAAAATGGAAGCTGCTGGGTCTGGGTAATACTGACTGTAACTCCATGATATTTGAATTGGTTCTTTCTGGCTCCTTCCAGCATTTTCTCCTTGATTTGATAATTATGAAATTTAGCTACAATATTCCTTGGAGTTTTCATTTTGGTGTGTCATTTTGGTGTGATTGATGAATTCTATCAATGGCTATTTTACCTTCTAATTCTAGGATATCAGGCAAGTTTTAATGATTTCCTGAAAGATGTTGTCTTTCTAAATCTTAGATTTACTTAATGGATCTATTTTCCAGGTCTGTTTTTTTTTTTTTTTTTTGTTTTGTTTTGTTTAACTGACTCTTGATGTTTTGTTGATTAATTCACTTCCATTTGTTCAACTCTAATTTTTACTGAATTATTTTCTTCAGTTAGCTTTTTTATCTTCTTTTGCATTTGGCCAATTGAACTTTTAAATGAGTTGTTTTATTCTTTGGATTTTTTTTTTCAATTTCACAAATTCTGTTTTTTAATGAGTTGTTTACTTTTTCCATTTCACTAAATCTATTTTGTAATGAGTTATATGCTTTTCCATTTCATTAAAATTATTTTGTAAGGAGTTATATGCTTTTTCTATTTCTCTAAATCAGTTTTTTAAGGAGCTGTCTTCCGTGTTTACTTTTAAAACTTCTGCAAAGTTCACCTTTCTCCTTTCCTTTCCCCACTACTTTTTTTAAACTCACTAAAGATTCTTTTTGAATTGTTCCAACACAGCCTTATGAGATGGAGACCCACTCATATCACCCTTTGGAGTTCATATGGAGACATTTTGCCTTTAGTGTCCTCAGTGTTTAGGTTTGTTCTCTTTCTCCAAAAACGCTATTTATTGGCATAGTTCTTTTTGCTTTTTTCTTTATTTTTAAAGGTTGAGGTCTGCTCTTAAGGCAAAGGAGAGATTGCCCCACACTTCCTCAATAGGAGACAGTAGCTTTATGCTGCCCTGGGGTCAATGCTGCTGAATTCCTCCCATTGCTGGGTGTGTGATCAAGTCCCAATTATGTTGGAGTTTGATGACTCACTATTTGCCTTTTGTACTTGTGTTGGAGGTCTCACAGCTAATCTGCTGCTCCATTGGCTTTTGAACCAGGACAGAGTAGCCAATGCTGCTATATTTTGATTAAGAGTCTCCCAGAGATTACTTCAGTGTGGGGATACCACATCACTCTGGATCCCTGCACTGCACCTGCCTCAATCACCTCCCCCCATCCCTGCTTGAAAGAGATCTCTTCTGAAGTTCTTCCAAAATGTCTTTTGCTGGAAATTTGTTACACTACAAAAATTTGTGGGTTCTGTCACTCCAAAACCAATTCAGAGGCCTGATCTGGTGTTGATATGAGGGAGACCCAGAAGAGCTCAGAAAAAGACCTTTCTACCCTCTGCCATCTTGACTTTGTGCTTCTTTCCCCTCCCCCTCACTGAGATAGTTTTAAGACAGACACCATTCAGACTACACAGGCAGTGGAAAAAGGTTATTCCCAATCACATAATTGATCAACACAGAATGTTCATGCATGTAAAAATTTCCAGTATTTTGGAAATAATTCCTTCAGTGTCTTCTATGTTAGTGATTCACCTTTCATTTATGTTAATATCATGTTGGATGTCTGTGAAGTGTCCAAATAGAGGATGAATTCCCAGTGGATGGCGAAGACCTCTAGATGTTCAGTTTGCAGATGACATCATTCTGATTGCATAAAATCTAGTAGTACTATAGTGACTTCTAAATATGTTTCCTAATGACTGAAAAGATCTAGGCTTAAAGATTCATCTAAGAAAAAGTAAATAAGAAACAACTACTGTACAATCAATCTTTCAACCAATAAGCATATATTAAATGTCTAAATTCCAGCATTCTAATCTAGGTTCTGGGGACACAAAGAATGAGATAAATCATTTATAATAGGGAGTTAGATGCTATTCTGTGCTGGGCCTGATTTAAGTCAGTCTTCTGGTGCTAACAAAATGACCTGCTGGCTTTTTCAGTTTCAAGTACTCTGAGTTTTTCAGCCCCTTGCTAAAAGTGTTTTTGTAGGCCTGAACATTACTCTGTTGCCATTGTTGAGGTATAACTGAATTTTGGCAAGATATGCATATATCATATTTGCCTGAACTGAGTTTGGTCCCTGGGCAGCAGATAAATAATTCATCACCGAGCCCATACTTGAACCTTTTCGTATTTGGAAGGACCTTTCAGTGTATGCTCTCTATTGGAATAAACTTTGAGAACAAGGACTCACTTATGTATCTCATTAAGAGAGTAGATCAGAATTTTAGTGGAGACCTAAATTAACTAAATGACAGTTTACAAATATGAAATAATATTATCCTATGACAAATTGAAATATATGCATTCCCTAGATTCCAAATAAAGGCTCATATGTTCTACTTCTGCAGATTTTCTGAGATAGTGCTTGTTTTATTTTATTTTTAAGCAGAGCATGGCTTTTACATAAATTACACTAGGCTTTATGCCAGTCATCTTTTTCTACTTGAAAATATTTCCAATTTAAACTTCTTCCTTCTCAACACACATTATGTTCTACTGGTTTGTTTTATGACTTTCTAGATGGTTTAGCCTACACTACCATTAAGTCTTTTTCAGAGATCAGGATGAACAGATTGTTCTTGAACTTCACCTTTAAAGTATTTGATATTAAAGCAAATCATGAAGTAGGTAACTGCAGATGTTTGGGGGCTGATAGAATGAACCCTATCTTCCCTAATGAACCTTAAGAAAGAGGAAATCCTGATTTAAAGTTTAACTTAAATTGGTTCAGTAGTTAAAAAGTTTTCCTTTCTTTAGTGATGGTAAAGAAGATGGAGTGAATCAACAAGTTTCATTAAGCCATATGTGTAGAGTACATAGAAAATTAGTAGAGAATACATTTCTAATTTCAAAGATTGAATTTTCCCCCTTGAAGCTAGAAATAGATATTTCTGAAATCTGAGTTTAATTTAGCAGGCGAAGTGGTTGGAATAAATTCAGTTCAGCAAACAGTAAAGAAAAAAAATGTTTTACTGTTTGTTTTTAACTTTGTTTTTAAGAAATGTTTTTTTCACTATCATTTCTAATTATAACAATGAATACCATGGCCTATACTGCCTGAAGACCAGGAATGTTATATTTCTCCCCCACTGGGGGTTCTCCAATACACTTCAGGTGATTTGTGCCATCTAGGTTCTTTGTTAATGGCTCTAGCTCTTACTAATATTGTTCCCATAATTGTAGGGGTAATTCATCTATACCCCAATATCATTTAGCCACTTACAGTTGTATTTTACTAAAGAATATTTACTTCACATATATAATTACAAATATACAATTTATCTCCAAAACATGTAGAAGATTAGATTCATAGATTTATTCTGTTCATATATAGCACAGTGCCATATTTCAAAGTCTGGCGAACTAGACACTGCAGCTTGTCAGGGCTTCTCTGGCAGGCTGGTACAATATCCTGCCTGGAATCTAGACTCTGACATTTGGTTTGACCTCCTGAGTCTTGAGGGTATTATTATTTGTACATGAAATTGGAGACAAACAAAACAGAACAGAATTAGAAATTCTGGACAATTTCTTGGAGTCATGGGGTAAAAGGGAGAACTGTGGAAGGAAGAAAGTGCTTTTTCTTCTTGTTCATTTTATGTTACTTGTAATATGAATGAACTGTGATCTTTACCTTTTGAACATAGTAGAAAAGAGAGCAAGACTGTCCTAATTTGGCAATTTCAAAGATGCAATCGGTTCTGCTAATGGGTCCAAACAAAGAGGGTTCCTAGCACCCACAAGGAAGGAAATGCAGGGAATAATCATAGCAATAATAAATTAACTTTTATATAGTGCTTACTATTACTAGATACTGTGCTCAACTCTTTATAATTGTTATCTCATTTGGTCTTCACAACCACCTGGGAGGTAGCCTCATTTTACATATGAAGAAACTGAGATATAAGTTAAGTGGTTTATCCACAGTCACTGCTGGAAAGTGGCAGAAGTTGGATTTAAACATGGGTCTTTCTGCCTCCTTGCCTAGACTTTAGTGCCTCCATGTTAGATGATCTGGGCATGCTCCAAGTACCTCCCTTATTTTATAATATTGCTCTCCCCATCCATTATTAACACCTTTGGACCTTCATTTGCAACAAAGAAATCTGATTGAGTGAAACAAACAAAAAAACAATATCTTGGCTTTGCTGCTTTCTGGGTGATATTTGACAAATTATGTGCTATTGCTTAGCCTGTTTCTTCATCTACAAAGTAAATGAATGAGACTAGATGACTTCTAAGATCCAATTAGTTTTAAATCTATGATCTCAGGTTCCAGATTTCAGTAATGCTCACTAGAGAAATAAGTCAAATTGTCAAAATGCCATTTTCCCCTAATATTTAGACCAAAAATAAAATGTACATATATTATTTATGCATGTCTCACAACCTTCTTCCAATATTTGAATTAGTCAAACTTCATCTCTTTTGTTTCTGTCCATTTATCTCATTATAGTCCAAGATGAAGGACTGTGTGCCTGTCATTTAACTCTTTCAATTCAGTTCAGTTCAGGTAAGATTAAGAAACATTTTTAAGTGCCTTAAAATTGCAAAAAGTCGGGGGCGGAGCCAAGATGGCGAACTGCGAACAGCTTTCTCTGTGAACTCCCTCCGACATTCCCTCCAACCCAGACATAGTAAGCCTTAAAACTGGTTTCTGAGTGAGGTCCTCACCAAGCATTTGGACTACAATGCACTTCTATAAAAGATCTACCTTGAAAGAACTCCGGAGAAGGTTAGCCTCAGGGGAAATCAGCCGCTGGTCGCGATCGGACTCCAGCCGGGGCGGAAGTCAGGGCTGCGATAGAGGGGCGGATTTTGGGCACCCAGGAAGCCCCTGGGAGACGCCTGGGCCACTTTGCTCTGCTTGCGGGCAGGTGCTTTGGCAGATCTGCCTTTGGAAGGGGGTGGATCGAAAACAGCTGAAAACGTGGTCCTGGTGCGAATCTAGCCCGACCAGCCTCAGACCGGAAGTCAACTCGGCAAACTGCCCCAGGGCAAATATAAATTGTTGCAGTTTTCTCGGCTTTTGACCAATATCCCAACTTTAAATCATGAGCAAGAAGCAGAAGAGAGCTCTCACCATAGAAAGCTTTTACGGAGAAAAAATTGAACAGTCCCCAGATCCTGACATTATGAAAACAATCCCAGATGAAGCCACAAAGGCAGACTTAAGTTGGTCTCCCTTTCAGAAGGCTTACCTGGATGATTGCATTAAGAATCTCAAAAGAGAGCTAGAAGAAGAATGGGGAAATAAATTGAGATCAGGGCAACAGAAATATCAAAAACTGGAAAATAGGACTGGTGAATTGGAAAAAGAAAACAGTTCACTGAAAAACAAAATTGGTGAATTGGAAAAAATCACCAATTCACTGGAAAATAAAAATGGTGAACTGAAAAACAAAATTGGTGAATTGGAAAAAGACAACAATTCACTGA
>JAJPUD010007275.1:94989-110777 GCA_023553655.1 Myrmecobius fasciatus
AAAATGACAGGAAAAGTTAATGATGAATGTTGGAGGGGTTGTGGGAGGGCTGGGACACTGATGCATTGTTGGTGGAGCTGTGAATGGATACAGCCATTCTGGAGAACAATTTGGAGCTATGCTCAAAAAGTTATCAAACTGTGCATACCCTTTGACCCAGCAGCATTTCTATTGGGCTTATATCCCAAAGAAATCATAAAGGAAGGAAAAGGCCCCACATGTGCAAGAATGTTTGTGGCAGCCCTTTTTGTAGTGGCTAGAAACTGGAAATTGAATAGATGCCCTTCAATTGGAGAATGGCTGAATAAATTATGGTATATGAATACTATGGAATATTATTGTTCTGTAAGAAATGACCAGCAGGATGATTTCAGAGAGGCCTGGAGAGACTTGCATGAACTGATGCTGAGTGAAATGAGCAGAACCCGGAGATCATTATACACGGCAACAACAGTACTATATGACGATCAATTCTGATGGACATGGCTCTCTTCAACAATGAAATGTTTCAAACCACCTCCAATTGTTCACTGAAGTAAGCCATATACACCCAGAGAGAGGGATACGAAATGTGGACCACAACATAACATTCTCATACTCCTTGATTGATGTTTGCTTACATTGTGTTTCCTTTATCTGATATATCGTTTGTGTAGATAAGATTTTTCTTGCACACCAATGATAAGTTTGGAAATATGTATACATATATTCGATTTGCCAATATTTTAACATAATTAACATGTAGTGGATATCCTGCCATCTAGGGGAGGGGTGGGGAGTTGGGGGGAAAATTTGTAACTGAAAGCTATGTAAGGGTTATTGTTGAAGAATTACCCACACATATGTTATGCAAATAAAATAAAAATAAAAAAAAATTGCAAAAAGTCCAAACTAGAATGTATGAGATATAAAGTTTAATAACTGGATATAGTTCTTTATTTATAGTATTTTATTTATTTAAATGTGCGTTTATCTACTCTTTTTTTTGATGTGGATAGCTAGATAGCCTTTGGGATAACAAGGAAGCCTGGCAGTTGAGGTTAAAAGATAAAAGAAATATAACATCTTCCTTCAAATAGACATTTGAATGGGGCAGCTCATAATTCTGCAAAATAATGAGAAATCATCCCAATTTCAGTGGACAATCAGATTAAATGAGATTAATTAATTAATCAGATTAAAGAGTCTGTTCATATGCTTTGTTTCAAGAATAGTCTTGCCCTTTGCATTTTATGTATTATTTCTTTCTCATAGTACTCAAAAGTTCTTTTTAAATGTCAAAGATATTGATTTATATGTAAATACTTTGTGATATGGTACAATAGTAGAGCACTAGAGTCAGGAAGATATTTCAAATCCTGTCTTAAACACTTACTAGCTTTATGACCCTGGTCACTTAAAAAAGTCTTTCTGCCTCAGTATCTTCAACTATAGAATGGGGATAATAATAGCACCTACCTCCCAGTGAGTGGATGGAAAGAGATAGTTGTAAAGTGCTAAGCACAGTACCTGGAACATAATTAAAACTATATAAATACTTATTGTTTTCCAAAGTGCATTTCTTTTACTATGTTAGTTGGGTTTTTTTTTTACATTATAGATGAAAGAAACTTCACAGAATCAGTTAGCTATCTTCTATCTCATTCAGGAGAACTTTCTTAAATGATTTATTTCCTCTTGCACTTCAGAGAAAGCACTTCATACCTACACCTAAATAAACTTGAACTCTGTTATGTTTTTCTAGCAGCAGTGGTATGGGCTTCTATAAACTTTTAATATTTTACTGTCTAATATTACCTGATTCTTAAAGATGTAACAAGACTAGTAACAGCTCACATTTCTATGCTACATTAGAATTTTTCAAAGCGTTTTTACATACATTATATCATTTGATCCCCACTCTCAGATGGTCCCTCCTGAAGTGCATTTGAAAGTAGAAATTGATTCATATTCCTGCTTTTCCTTTTATGTTCTTGATTTGAAACTTAACAATTCTCTTTCAGATTTCCTCTCTTAATATAGAAGTGACTTCTTAAGCTTCTTCCTTTGGAATTTCACGCACAAAATGAAAAAAATCCAGGATTCTTAAATATTCCTGCACTTAGCAATAAGAAAAATAAAATCTTTTTTTTTGTGATTTCTCATCCACTAAGAATGGGTGCATTTCTCAACTTCCATTGAGCAAATTAGAGCTCCCTGATGTTAGAAAAGAAAGAAAACCTTTTATATTGTTTCTCTTTCTTGGTGAGAGACCTGAATTGTGAATATAATTAGCAACATTTTATATTTTTTACTCAAAAATAGGCATGTCTTTACTGTAACTTAGAGTCTTTATAGACATTGGCTTCTGCTTTATATTAGAAAAGTGTACATTGACAAATTAACAGCAGCTTTCGATATGTACATTCTGCTTAGCTTTCTCTTTCTGATTCTTATTCTTTCCTTGTTGCAGCTTTGTGACCTCCAACTACCACTGTGGCTCATTGAATGATCTAGATTACTTTTTCCAATGTTTTGGTTATAGTCACATTTTAAAACACATTGTCAAACATGCTTCCTTTTAATTTTTGAGGCCCTTGTGTATTTTAAGGGAAATGTAATCCATATGTTACTGATTCATTTACACTTAGATCATTAAATTGTTGTTTGGTAAAAGCTTTTTATTTTCAAGCAGCCTTATGAGAATTTTTATTACACAGAACAGGAAGCAAGGTTTTGCCAAGAATAAATGAACTTGAACAACACAGGTTTTCTGCTTGGTTTGGAATTTCAAACTTCTAAAATTTTAGTAAGTTCTCAACAGAGGAGGAAAAAAACACACTTCTTTAGCAAAAAGAGGTGGTTAGTTTGAGATATTATTTTTCTTTTTTCTCTTATTCTTCCAAAGCTTTGCAATGATTTAGTTTCAGATAGATCGCTCCTTTTATATCATACTATTTACACCTTTTATATTTTCATTAATAATCATCTTACATCAATATGATGACAGGAATAAAGATAAAAAAAGAAGTTAAATAATAATTATCTTGAATATTTGAAATTCAGAGCAAGTTGTGCATAGTAGATTTGCAATTTCATGTGCAATCATTGTTTTTATTGTACCAAATAAGATGCTTGCTTTTCTCCATAAATTAAAAAGGAAAGAAAAATAGAAAAAAACATGGAAAGACTTGTATGAAATAATAAAGAGTAAAATGAGCAGAACTAAGAGAACACTGAATACAATAATTGCAATATTGTTTTAAGAATGAATTTAAACAAATAAGTCCTTTTGAATAATAAAAAATATTCAAATTATCTTTAAAGGGCATATGAAGAAATATGCTGTTTACATTCAGAGAAAGAACTGATAAGTAGAAGTATGTACAGAATAATTTTACATACATATACCTATTTCTGTCTAATGTTAGCCATTTCTGGAGTGAGAGTGAAGAAAGAACAAAAAAGAGGGGAAAAGAAATTTACATGGTAATTTCGTTATATATTTAAAAGGAACAGCAAGTTGTATTAAATTTACAGTTTGATTGCAATCATCTTTTTTTATTGTACCATATTATGGAAATCCTTGTTTAATTCCATATATCAAAAAATTAATAAATTTAAAAAATGATTTGTCATAATAAAATGCTTGGATAACTATTAGCATCATTGCTATAATTATTAATAGTAATTTATAGTAAAACATTGCTTTATATAATCTTTTTCATTCTCTTTCTTCTTTTGTAGAGCTGACCTGAGCAAACCAATGTTATAATTAAACATATTTCCCCTGTTCTAAGTGAATCAAGGGAATACACATGCCCTGGCATCCATGGGAGCAATGACTGAGTTAGAATGATGAAGCTTCCCCTGTTATAGAGATTTCTGTTCTCCAGAATATAATATGACACATATCTATGAAGTATGTATTATGTTCCTTGAAAATGCTGTGAGATTTATAAAATAATTGCATATTGTGGTCCCTGATATCAGAGACCAATAGAACTTTATTTGGAAGACATTTTTGTCATAAAATATCTGGTACAATGGATCATTCAGAGCCTGAAGCTTCAGATAAATATTTCCTTTAATAAAGACAAGTAACAACCCCCAGGCAAAAGGCAATAACAGGTAAGGTGACAAAAACAGTTCAGTAAAATAAAAACAGTTGACAGATATTCCCTAGGGTCTCAGCTCCTCTGCCAAAATCCTAAAACTCTTTTTATTTTCTCCTGGCACAAAGGGACCTTGGCTAGTTCCCAAATCAATTTACTTGGGGGCAAAATTAACTCAAAGTGCATGAGGCCTACTCCACAGTGTCTTGGCTCACAATAGTGGTTGGTTTTGCAGTAGGGTGTGAGTTACCTCAAGCATCCCTAATTCTCCTAAAATTCTCTAGCCCAGGACAGAACAAAAAGTTAACACATAAAATTAAAGAGAGATTTATAGGTTGAGGGAACATTAGTGATCATCTAGTTTAATCTCTTTATGTGGGTTAGATGTGTCAACTTTCTCTACAAGTACTGCAGCCATAGTTATCAAGAATTCAGAAAAGAAAGCTCTCACTGACAAAGTCATCATGGTTCAACATCAGAAACTGATATGTTTTTTATAAATAGAAATGGCAATAAACTGATGCTTTATTGTTTGCCTTGCTGCTATTAAGGATCACAGGTCTTTGCCATTTCACTTATAGCTAAAATTTCCTATATGTTATATATTCCCATTAAAATGCGAATTTAACAGCAAGCAATGTCTTTATTCATCTACATACACACATATGCATATTTCTGTATATTTCTTAGTGTTTTCCCCATATACATATATATATACACACACACGTATATATATGTATGTAGAGAAATGCCTTTTTCACTCATTTCCCACATTTTATGGGTAAGAATACAAAGTTGCAGAGAGAAGCAGGTAAGGAAACTGAATTGCTAAAGAAACAAAAAGCCATTGCTATTGAATTATGCAAAAAAAAAGGTTACCTTGTGTAAGGCATATAAATCACTTATACAAAAAACAATGAAAAGATGCAATCAAGTGTTAAAATGTAAGGTAGAGACATTGAATGCTAAAGGATGTTAGGAAGGAGAGGCCATTTTGAGTTGGACTTAAGAAAAGACATTTAATTGAATTGAATGGGACTTGTAATAACTATAGAACATTGGATAGGATTTGTCTAAAAGCATCACAGAATCATAGAATTTCAGAATTTGAATGGACCTCAGAAGCTATGTAATGCAATAAATATCTGAACTATAATCTCCTCTGAAATGCATTTTACCCTTGGCTATTCATACTTTATTTGAAAACTTTCAAAGAAAAATCATCTACTTTTCTAGGAAGCCCATTGGACTTTACAGTAGTTTGAAAAATTAGGAATTTCTCCCTTTTTCCCACCCTTTACCTAAAGCTTAAATTTTACTCTTTGCAACTTCTTTTTGATGTGCTTACTATAGTTTTCATCCCTGGGGTCAAGAAGAATAAGTTCATATGACAGCTTCCCCATGAGAGCTCTTCAAATTCTTAAAAAACAAGAATTTTCTACCTAAGTTCTTCCTATGCTAGATAGGCAAAAAATCTCTATTGTATTTTATATTTAATCTATTAAAGGGAAATGTTATATATATATAATCTATATATCTATATATAACTATTTTAGATGACTAAGTGATATATACAGTGATATATACAGAGATATCTCTGTATATATCACTGTATATATCACTTAGTCATCTAAAATAAAGAAGATTTCAAAAACCCTATTTCAGTTAAGGATATTTGGGCAGGGTATTAAAATACCATCTAAAAATTTTAAAACTTAGAAAAAGTCTTGAACATAGGATGATACAAATCTATTGATACATTTATCAGAATGATCTTTTTTTCAGAGTTAAAATTTAAATGACTGCATTAGAGAATATTGGTAGAATATTAGTGACAAACTGCTAAAACACATAGAAAAAATATATGCCTCTAAATTACTTTTCTTTGAAAAATTCAGTAGCATTCATTGAGAATACTTTAAACATATCCCCTATCCTGAGGTGACTCAGATACCAAAGATCCTTAACAGAAGAGGTAGAAAATATTTATAATCAAGTGACGACTGGTTGGTATTTTTTACCATACCAACCAGTCATCACTTGATTAGAAATATTTAAAATAATAAAAAAAACAATAAAAAATAAAACAAAAATAAAAAAACAAAAACAAAAAACATAAAAATGTGGTGACCACTGAGAGAGCTGAAACAGAAAGAGAAGCTCATCTTTGGCAAGAGTGTTCACATTTTAGATAGATTTTTTTTTGTCTTATCTTTAAATAAAAGTTGATTTTAAATAAAAATTTTCAAAAATTAATATGGCTTTTGTTCTCCCCTTTCTTTTCTTTGCTCAAAGAACTTGCCGTTTACTGATATGAAAAAGATTATTACATTACTGCATTACTTGTTTCCTCAAATATTCTTTCCATGGAGCCAGACAGGTCAGAGATCTGGAGACAGTAGAACTTAGAGCTGGAAGGGCTGTTAATGTAAAATCCTTGAGTTTTAGAAAAGAGGAAGCAGAGGTTATCAAGTTAAAGTGACCTCCCCAAGTTACATTACCAGGAAATGCTAAAGCAAGAATAAGAACTTTGGTCTCTTGATTTTCAGAAACCATAATTGAGATTTTCAAGAACAGCTGATTAAAAAAAAAACAAACTTTAAAAAAGTTATTTACATTTTCAATTTTAAATTATCTCCCTTTTTTCACTGATCCTCAGCCACTGAGAAGGCAAAATGTGAGATACTCATTATACACACATGTGTATATGTATGTATGCATAATATACATATACATATATATCCTATATATATGTATTTAGATAGATGCAATTAGTTACAAAAAATGCAAAACATTTTTTTTTCATTAGCCATATTCCAAAAACAGGAAAAATGTAGAAAAAATATGCTTCAATTTGCTTTAACACCATCAATTCCTCTCTGGAGGTGCATAACATCAGAGTTACTAAATATTTCACAATGGATTATCTTTACAATATTACTGTTACCCTGTACATTAGTTTTTCATTCTGCCCATTTCATTTTGCATTAATTTGAATATCTTCCCTGGTTCTTCTGAAACTATTTCTTACAGAACCATTACAATCTATCACATTTTCACATTGTAACTTGTTCAGGCATTCCTCAATTAAGGTTCATTCCTTCAATTTCCAATTCTATGCCACCACAAACAAAGTGCTTCAATATATATTTTTGTACATATGTGTTCTTTTCATTTTTCTTTAATCTTTTTGGTGTATAAACCTAGTAGTGATTGTGCTGGATCAAAAGGTATTCATAGTTTTACAGATTCTTGGGTGTAGTTCCAAATTATTCTCTAGAATGTTTGGGCTGTTTCAAAGCTATGTCAAAAATGCGTCAGTATACCTATTTTCTCACATCCCTTCCAGCATTTGTACATTTTTTTCTTCTGTCAGTTTAACCAATCTGATTCGTGTGAGGTGATATCTCTAAATTGTTTTAATTTGTATTTCTGTAATCACTAGTGATTTAGAACTTGTTTTTATATGATTTTTTAGCTTGGATTTCTTGTTGTGAAAACTATTAAAGTACTTTGACTATATAGCTATTGTGGAATTGCTCTTTTATAAATTTAGCTCAATTCCCTATTTATAACTCTATATTACTCATCTTCCTAAGTTCATATCTGACCTTAGACACTTATTAACTATATGAACCTGTTTGATTTACTCTTTTCTTCTAAAAAAAAAAAAAAAAAAAAAAAAAGAGCTGGAAAAGGAAATGCCAAATCACCTTTGCCAACAAACCCCAACTGGGTTCACAAAGAGACAACAATAGATCAAAACTTATCTCTTTTACTTCATGTGATTTTTTTCTATTCTTTAGATGTGAATTCTTTTCCTATCCAGAAATCAGACATATAATTTCTTCTATGTTCCCCTACCTTGCTTATACTATTACCCTTTATGTCTAAATAATTTACCTATTTGGAGCCTATCTTGGTCTATGCTATATCAAGTATATGGTGTGAACTATTGGTATATGGTATGAGAGGCTGATCTATACCCAGTTTTTAGCATATTACTCTTTAGCTTTCCTAGTAATTTTTGTCAAATAGTGAGCTATTGCCTGGAAACTTGGAATCGTTGGGTTTCTCAAAAACTAAATTATTGTGTTCTATTTAACCTGTTGATCAGTCTGTTTTTTATACAGTACAAAATTGTTTTGATGATTAGTACTTTGTAATATAGTTTGAGATCTAGCATTTCTAGGTTTCCTTTTTTTTTCTCATAGTTCTATTGATTCCTTTGATATTCTTGAACTTTTATTCTCCAGATGAATTTTGTTATTATTTTATATGGCTTTATGGAATAATTCTTTGGTAATTTGGTATGGCAGAGAATAAATAATTTAATTTTGGTAGTATTATCATTTTCATTATATTGGCTTAGCCTATTCAGGAGCAACTAATATTTCTCGGATTATTAATATATTTTTTATTTGTATGAAAAATATATTCATGTTGATTTTCACTGTATCTTGGCAAATATTTTATACTCTCTATATTTTGAATGGGATTTCTCTTTCTATGTCTTCCTGTCAACAATAACATGTTGTGTTTTGTGTGCAATTATTTTGTGGCTTGCAACTTTGCTAAAGTTGTTAATTGTTTCAACTTTTTAAAAAAAAGTTGTATCTGTAGTGTTCTCTGAGAATTCCACAGTACTATTAAGCAAAAATAAGTGAATTTTTTTTTTTGTTCCCTTGTTGCCTGTAGTTGTTCCTTCAATTTCTTTTTCTTGTTTTATTACATTAGCTGGTAATTGTAATAAAATGTTGCATTACAATGGTGACAGTGGATATCTTTGATTCACCGCTGATCTTATTGGAAATAATCTTATATGTCTCCAATACATATAATGCTTGCTTATTTTTAAAAATTTATTTTATTTGAAAAAACAGCAGAAGAAAAAAGAAAAAAAAACAGAAAAGGAATACAAAATGAAATAAGCAAAACAAAAGTGAACATTGTCATGTGTCCAGCAGAACATCGAGGAGGATTAAAAATAAATAACAACAAATTACCAGATCAAAAAAGTGTATATATTAGCAGAAGAAATTATATTCATGTATGTCCTTTTTTTTCTATATTTCCTTGTATATTATCCTTTGGTTGTTTGCTGTGCACCTTATTTACTTTATTCTTTTTTACCCCTTCTATTCCTACCCCCAGGAAGCTGCAGTTAAGAAAAAAATATATTTATGTATTCATATGTAGATATATACATAAATTAACACCCATTTGCCTACACCCTCCCCCCCCACGTTTTTCATATTCCTGCTAAATCTTTAATCAGGTTCTGCTCCATGACTTGCCTTGCTATTACTTAACCCTCCCCCCAAGAAGGATCCCTCCCTTGTCTTCTTTCCTCACCTTTTGATTGCCCATCATCTCATCCCTCTCCTTTATTCCTTTATAGATTTTGAAGGGTGCTATACCCTTCATGTTATATGTGTAGTGTTGCCTATTGATCCCATTCTTAATGTGAGTAGGATTTCAGAACTATGAGTCCTCTTCCTTCTTCTAATGCCTCTGTGTCTATTCTTCCTCTGCACCTCAATTGTATAACATGATTACTATTTTTTACCTTAACTCTGCCAGTGTTTCTTTTGAATTACCCTATTGTTGATGTGAATCTTAAACATGTAATATATATTTCCCATATTAAAAAAATAATTTGTCCATGTTTAAATAGTTTTCCTTACTGAGTTCCTTAAAATTTATCTTTGATACTGTCTTTTATATTGTAAATTTTCTGTTAAATTTGGGCTTGGTTAATAGAAAGTCCTGAAAGTCTGCATGTTTGTTGAAGATCTATTTTTTTCATTCAAAATGATATGCAATTTTGCTGGATATGGTATTTTTGGCTTCAGGCTTAGTTCTTGTAATTGTTTGTAGATCTGATTCCAGTACCTGTGGTCTTCTATTGTAGCTGCTGATAAGTCTTGTGTAATTCTAATTATAGCTTCAGTGTATTTGTATTGTTTTTGTTTTCTGGTTTCTTGAAAAAATTTTCTCTTCAATCTGGGGCTTTCAAAATTTGGCAATGATATTCCTGTGAGTTTTCCACAAAGGATCTCTTTGAAATAGTGATTGGTGGATTTTTTTTCTATTTCTACTTTTCTCTTATGTTTTATCACTTCAGGACAATTTCCTTGGATCATTTCCTGCATTATTGTGTCAAGGTTCTCTTTTTGATCACAACTTTCTGATAGTCCAATTATTTTAATATTTTCTTTTCTTGATCTGTTTTCCAGATCTGTCATTTTTCTTATGTTTCAAATTCACATTCACATTCTTTATTATCTATTTTGTTATTTCTTGGTCTCTCATAGCTTCACTGGCTTCCCCTTGCCCAATTCTAATTTTGTAAGGATTATTTTCATTTTTGAGATACTTTATCTACTTTTCTAGTTGGTTTACTCTTTTTTCATAGTCTTGTTTTTCTTGCGTGGGTTTTATTATTTTTTAGTTTTTCTTCAGTATCTCTCATTTGATTTTTAAAATCTTTTTTTTTTAGTTCTCCTATAAATTCTCTCTAGGTGGCGAGTCATTTCACACTACCCTTTGGGGTAGAAACTTGTTTTTTTTTTAAATTAAAGTGTCCTCCTCTGAAGATGAACCCTGGTCTTCCCTGTTCCCATAATAGGTTTCAGTGGTGGGATTCTTTCTTTTTTCCTAGTTTATTTATTATTATTATTATTTTTAATGAGAAATATTAGTGAAATGGTGAATGGTGAATGGCGAAGTGGAGAGGAATGGAGTCTTAAGCTTCCCTTCAGCTCTCCACTCTTACCAGGAACCTTGAACCAAGAGTTCCACCCTCCTGCAAGTGCCCACAGCCAAAAGCATCTCTGGCTTACTATCTCTGCACTCACTGGGTGCTGGTTCCTTCTTGCCCAGGACTTTGTCTAAGCAGCACAATTTGGCCCAGTATTCTCAGTCATCTGAGATTCACTTCATTTTCCTGGATTCAAACCCCAAATAATCCAGGGGGTCAAAATCTCTTTAGTTCCTTCTGAGGCTGTAGCCACACTCAGCTAGTCTGAGGAGTTCCTACTTTATGTTTTTGCCGAAGTAGCCCAGAGGAATTTGCACTTCATATAGGTTAATTCCTATTGGAATCTTTTTTCAAAGCTTCTTGGGTTGTATCAGGAACCTGGTTCTGCCGCAAATCTTCTTCATTTTTCACCAGAGTATGTGTGCCCTGAGGTTCAATTTTGTTCTATTTGTGGGGGAAATCTGGAGAGCTTGAAACTTACCAACCTAATCAGCCATCTTCCCATTGCTACTCATTATGTTAAGAAAATCTCCATTTATAGGTATGTTTTCCAGTGTATTTTTAAAAATAGGACTGTTCATTTTTTTCATAAAAATAGTCTGCAATATTCAAAAGAAAGAAGAGTACATGAAAGGATCAGGATGAGAAAACAATGCTTAATTCACCATCAGTTACCCTAATGTGTCTTATTTAAATAAGTTGTTTATTCTAAAAAAAGTCATTTCTTAATGACTATTGTGTTACTATATAACATTTGGATACTATCATCTAAGTAACCAACGTAATTTGTAAAGCACAAATGATAGTACAAATATGTAAAGGTCAAATCTGACTAGATATTGGTAGAAGAAAATCTTGAGACAGGCAAAGTAATTTTGAAGAAACTCAATAGTTGCTCCTTAAGACCTCTAAAATGAGCAAGACTACAAAGTAATGATAAACATTACAGTTTATATTTATGTACTAGGTACAGTGCTAAATCCTGAGTGTACAAAGACAAAAAAAAATCTTCTCTCAAGGACATTACAATCTAAAGGGGTAGAGCAAGGTTTATAATGTGTAGCAGTCTACAAATAAAATACATAAGGTCATTTGGAGATTCCTTCTAGAAGGAAGACAGATTAATTTTAAAGATAACCTTAGAAAGAAGAAGATTAAGGACTGGGAAAGAGTTCTTCCTCAAGGTAGGACTTTGATACTTGATTTAAAGGAAGTCAAGGAAACTAAAAGACATAGATGAGGAGAGATAACATTTCAGTCACTAAACTCCTTCATTTCTATAAAGTCTTTATGGGATTAGTTTCTGGATGCATTGCACACATTCTTAAGAAAGCCATAAGATGGGATCAAACAAGATCTTATGATAATTTTCTAAACAAAACCACATTTTCACAGTCACATTCTTAATTGAAACAGAAGATAGAAGTGTATTAATGGTATATTTCAGCCAAGCATCAGAGATATAGGAAAAAACAAAAAACAAAAACAAAAACAAAACAATGGAGCATTAAAAGACCCCTAAAAATGCCTCTGACATGGGAAATTTACAAAAGATCTGTGACACACTTGACTCCTGAGATAATTTTGCTCAATGATTTGCTGAGTTATCAACAAATGAGACATGAAACAAGGAGTCATATATTTGACAAAATCCTTGTTGATATGGTAGAGAATGAAGCAAGAAGAATCCATACACATAGAGACACAGACACATACACATGTGTTCTAATTGCATGGTTTTATTGGTCTAGGGACACTAGGTGAGAAAATATTCCTTATTAAAGTAAATTACTCTTGTGATTCTAGATCTGACTAATCTTAAAGAACTGTCTTGGTTATTGAAAACGTAACACAGTTATACAAGTGAAATATCTATAATGCATTAGAAATACTTTTTGACCTTCAGGGAAACTTTCGATTCAATAGATCTTATTGCCTCTTAGAATTATGTAGATGGAGAAAAAATGTATAAAAGGCATTTGAGAAATTTCACAAGCTTGAAATTGAAATTATCCTAAGGTATTGATGGCCACATGTTGTGAAAATTAGTATTATCTCGATAATACTTTTGATTCCATAGAGTATTTTGATATTGAGTCAAATGTGTGTAACCTAAAAAATAATAAAAAGATGTCTGGTGTGGGTAAATATATTACAGTATTTTGACAATGACATGAACATCAAAAAAATGGAAAAAAAAAGAAGCAAGACAAAATGCTAATATGCCAAGGAAAGAGAGTTAGATAATAACATATTATTTTGAGAGACTACAGTTTGATAGCCTAAATGCAACATTGATTTCCAAATAAATATACCTAAAGCAAGGGTTTATCCATGTCACTTCCCTGTTCAAAGACATTCTCCTAGCTTTCTCTCATGTTTTGAATTAAAACTAACAACTTCTCTGTTTGGCATTTAAAGACTTTCTCAATCTCTCTTTTCATGCTTAATGAACATTATTCTCCTTCAGACATTCTACATCGCATCTAGCCTGACTCACTTCCCCATTCACACCATTGTATTTCTGTTCTCTTTTCTTGGTTCTTTTCTTTATCTGCAGTGCACTTCCTGTTTAACCCTTTTGCATAGAATCCAACAAAACTTACAAAAGATCTATCCTCATTCTTGCAGTTGCTAGCTACTGCAGTTGTCCTCCTTCTAAGTGCTAGTTAACCACAATACAACTCAAATTCCTTATAGGCAGATAGTCTTTTGCATTCATCAAATGAAATAATTTATAATTATCTAACTTAGATGTATTTTGAAAATCTTAAAGTATTAGTTATTCCCTCTGCAAATTCAGTACCTAGCACAGTATAAGGCATACGCTTTGAAGTAAAGAAAGGGGAAGAGAAAGGAGGAAAGGGGAGGGGAAAGAGAGAGTGAGAGAGAAAGAGAGACAGAGAGAGACAGAGAGAGAGGAGAATGAAGAGAGAATGAACATGAAGCTCTATGCAATATTATGGAATGAAGGAAATTGCAGAGGATTAATTGGATGATGTTATAATTTATATTGATGGAAGAAGCAGACTGATGAAATCATAAATTTATATGTGTCTGTATGGTTTTTAACTTGGAAAATATAATAATTATCACTAAAGCAGAGAGCCTTTATATTTCGTCTAGATTTTTTTTTCAAATGCTTAACCTAACTATTTTGCTCGTTGGATTTCATATAGGTATAATTCTCTAGTTCTGTGGAGGTGAGAAAATTCATCTTATTTCCCTAAGCAAGTGGTATGAGGCCTGAATGCTTTCTCACTTCTATGATACTAGAGAGTGCATTTATTTTATCCTTTGTGAAGTGAAGGAGAGAATTAGACTAGTATATTCATTACTATTGGAAATAATATTAGATTCTTTTAAGCTATTGCAAAGGAATAGAAATTCTAATCAGTAATCCCCTATGTGGAAGAGTTACACTCATGGGCCTGGAAATAGTCACAATATCATCCAAGAACTAGATTAGCTAAAATAGGTGAGGCTCATCACTAGAAAGTTGGCCATCTGGTCATTATTCATTCTGTCCACAGTTTCTTTTGAAACTATCAGCCAGAACATGAGAGAGGTAGCTTTCTGTATCAATGGAAGGAATAATAACATTGATAAAATCACTGTGTCTAGTTCATAGCAACTTTAAAAAATATTCAGTATTAATCACCATAAAGTCATGGCAAGTCAGCTGTCAAATAAGTATTTGAGTGACTCCTGCCTTCTGCTTGATAAACAGTAGGTAGTGAAGATGAGGTTCTTAAGCTTCCATAACAAAAATAGGGTTAAGGAAAAAAGTCTATTCTTTGTTTCTCAGCCATATTTCAGTTCGTATAGTAGCCTGTATTTAGAAGGAAGAAATCACAAAGAAAAAATGCATAATGGTATTTTTAAAATTACTCCCTCTTTACTCATGAGTGTGTTAACAGTTTTTGTAGGTTATTCAAGAATTACAAAAATAAGCTTGATAGTAAGGTAATTCCCTCACATATAGACTTTGGTAAATACAGCTGGTAGAAGTCCTCAAGGGAGTGATGGATATGGTTTCAGAGACATTAGCAATATGATCAAATATTCATTCAGACATTTCTGATTGGTTATTCTAGTATCAGGTTCATTTTTTGATATTGTTTACTAAACATATAACTTGTATTAGAAATGATTAGAATTGCTTGTCCAATTTTCATCATAGGGTCTAATGTTATGATACTCAGGCTGATTTATTTTTAAATTTTGACCATAAATGTCAATAATAAAAATAAAATGAAACTGAAATGCATTAAAACTCTTTATACATACATTTTATCTATATCTTATCTAGCTGTAGATAGTGTGTGTGTATACACACACAGGCACACATTTATGCATATATCTATGGAATGTTCTCAAATTATAAAATTGCCTAAATCACTTAATTTTCCCACTCTCTACCCCTATTCCTCACATTTTTATCAAGAAAACTAAGAAAAGGACACAGTTCATTAGTTTTTATATCCTAGATCATTTAGTTTACAAGCATTAAGGCATAATTCATCTACCACAGTCTAGTTCTGATAATTTTATTAGGAGTTAGTCTTGACAGAAAAAAAAGGTTATTTTCATTTCTGATGAGTGAATTACAGCAGCTATGATTAAAGATATTCAAAGGAAAACCAAAATAAGGGTACTTAAAAACTTGCACAAAATAGTGAGTAAAGCAATCTGTGACAAGTATTCAAAGACATGATTAAGCCTTATAAGGAGTAAACATTGGGCTTATAGTGAATGGACTTCCAAATATTATATGATCATAGATCTAGATCTGGAGGGATTTTAGAGGGCATCTAGTCTAATTTCTTTCTTTGTTTCTTTGTTTGTTTGTTTGTTTGTTTGTTTGTTTGTTTGTTTCTTTCTTTCTTTCTTTCTTTCTTTCTTTCTTTCTTTCTTTCTTTCTTACAGTA
>JAJPUD010007276.1:0-14774 GCA_023553655.1 Myrmecobius fasciatus
AAAAAAAGATTTGCTTTAAAAATCAAATTTAGAGAGAAAAGTTTACATTTTTAGGAACATATTTTCTAGCAGCTACTTCCTTCTTTGATTTCTTGAGGGAGAGGGTGGTCCACTAAGGTCTAAAGGTCTTTTCTAGCAGATGGGATTGATTTAATTTTTTAAAAAAAGAAAAGAAAAAAGTGTTCCTTCTCCTACTTGTAAAGACATCTCACCTCTAAGGTTTTAAAATTCAATTCCTTATTAAATGAGGTGGCTACTATAAGACTGCAGGCCACAGCCACTTTCATACATTTGATTGTGTGTGAGTGTTGTGCTGGGAATAATGAGCCTTGGGTTTGAGTCTTCAGCTTTGGAGTGAGTTGTCAGGCATGAATTTGCTGTATAACTTTGGGCAAGGGCTCACACCCTTCTCAATTTCCTCAACTTGAAATTGGGGGCGATCCAGCACTTTTCAGAGGCAAAGTACTCTTTTGTGCTACCTTCCCACTGCCTGTGGGGGCTGTGATTATTATTATTAGAAAGCCACTGATCTCTATTCTCCTGGAGGGCTTGGTTTAGCTGTTGACAGGCTCCCCTTCCAAGGCATGTGGTGGATATGACAGTCTTGTCAGTTTAATTCTCCTGAAAAAGACACTGGGGCAATTTATGGCTTTTGGTCAAGTGCAGTTGAAGATGGAAATTGCTTTGTGAAGTGCTCAGCCTTAATGGAAATAGCGCCACATCAGGGAAATTAATTTGGGAATTATTGACCAAAGTGCAAAGAGCAGCTTAATGGAGAGGATTCATTTGTGTAGGTGGCTCCATGGGAGAAGGGAGTGGGGCCGGCGGGCTAACCTAGACAGGCTGGGGAGAGGATTCCCCGTAGATGTGTGGGACAAAATAGGAGGGCCTAAGTCTCCTAGCTTGGAGATGTGGGAGTTCTTCCTAGAAGAAGCCTCAGATTTCAGATCTGGAAAGAACTTTAGAAAAGACAACAGACTGTTAGAGCTAAAGGGGAGTTTACAGCAGAAAATCTGGAATACCAGATGTCAAGACTCAGAAGACTCTTAGAATGTAGGACACAGAATGTCAGAGCTGGGAAAGTCCTTAGAACTTAGAGCTGGGAGGGCCCTTAGAAACCAGGATGTCAGAGCTGGGAGGGCCCTTAGACCCCAGGGGGTCAGAGCTGGGAGGGTCCTTAAAATATAAAATGTTAGAGCTAGAAAAACCCTTAGAATTTAAATGTCAGAGCTTAGGCAAGATCTTCAAACTTAATATCATAGAATCTTACATCTAGGTAAGGAATCACTCAGTCTAACTTGTTCATTTTATAGATGAGGAAATTCAGACCTATAAAAGGCAAGGGACTTGCACAAGGCCTCAGGGTTCAGTGAAAGCCTGGAGATTTTGAATTTATGAAACTCCAGAGGGGTTTCTCCTCCTCTTCTCTCTCTCCAGCAGGCAGTATTTTGTAAAGGCTGGAAGTGTAGGTGAAGGAGCAGGTGTTGTGGCAGAAATGACTGGAGATATTAAACCACAAAATTTTGGCTGTTTAAGATGGGGTATAAGCAGCCTTCCAAATGGGAGGCCCTGGATGTGGGGATTGATGAGGGGTATTGGGAAGAGTCTAACATGACTTTGTTTTTCTTGCTTTCCTTAAATTGCCCTGCCTTTCAGAGCTCCTTGGGCCGCCATCAGGTTCCTGAGAAGCCTGGGTGGGATTTCTGAAGACTTGTCTTTCCTGTTTTTTCCTTCCCTGCAGCATGGCTGACAAGAATGGAGCCCTCAAATGCACCTTCTCTGCTCCGGGCCACAGCACGACCCTCTTGCAGGGACTCGCCACCCTCAGAGCCCAGGGCCAGCTCCTGGATGTCATCATCACCATCAACAATGAAGCATTTCAAGTCCACAAGGTGGTCTTGGCTGCTTGCAGTGACTATTTCAGGTGAGACCAGCAAAGGAGAAAAGACTGACTCTCCTCCTGAAAGACAGAGCTTAGTCAGCTTTTTGTTGTTGTTATCATCTCTGGCCCTCCCTTCCTCCCTCCCTTCCTTCCTTCCTTCCTTCCTTCCTTCCTTCCTTCCTTCCCTCCTCCCCCCCAATCCCCCCCACACCCTCCCTCCCTCTCTTCCTTCCCTTCTTCCCCCACCCTTTTTTTTAACATGGTTCATATGAAAATATGTTCTGCACATCTTCACATGTATAATTGATACCATATTGCTTACCTTCCAAATGGATGGTGGACTGGCCCGACCCTTTTCGGTTTTATCATCTCCCTTTCTAGAGGCACAAATTAAAGATGGCCGAGAGGTTGGGAGGATTTGGCCCCTATTTTGTAGCCTTGTGCTCTCTCTGACAATGTTGGGGACAGCTCTTGAAGGAGGGGTGTCTTGTATCTTCTGGCAGTAATGACTTCCACTGGTGCATGTGGGAAAGCGCTGGGCTCTCTCCACTTCTTGGTGCTGCAGGAGTTCTGGTCATAGTCCAGTCTAGCTCAGCCCCGTCCCTGGGATTCAGTGCTCCCCAAATCTCTTTTTTTGGTGCTATTGCATGGCACTCATGGCTTCTCTCTAGACTGAGAACAGCTTAGGAAGCTCAGGAATGTTTATTTGGGATGTATTAAGTTCTCATTTGTGTAGCAGGTGCCTAGACCAGAGGCATTCTGGGAAAGCAAATACCACAGACATTTCTCTCTTTTTAATTAATAGTATTTTATTCTCTCCAATTACATGTAAAGATAATCTTCAGCATTCATTTTTGTAAGATTTTGAGTTCCCCATTTTCCTCTCTCCTTCCCAAGAGAGCAGACAATCTGATATGGGTTATACGTGTGCAGTCATTTTAAATTTATTTCCGTATTAGTCATTTTGTGAAAGAAAAGTCAGAACAAAAGGGAAAAACCACAAGAGAGAAAAGGCAAACCAGAACGAAGGTGAAAGCAGTGTGCTTCAGTCTCCGTAGTTTTTCTCTAGGGGCGAACGGCCTTTTCCATCTCAAGTCTATTGGAATTGTCTTGGATTGCTGCACTGCTGGAAGATCTCAGACTCCCATAGTTGATCCTCACAAACTCTTGCTGTTACACCACAGACACTTCTGAAATGCCTTCTGCGGGCACACAGGGCACTCTGCGGACTCTGAGAGTGAGATCCAGGGTGGTCTTGCCCTTGTGGAAGTAAGGCACTAACCCATAAGGCTTTCTTTATGTGCAGCAGAACAGTCTCTGCCTCTGTGTAGTGCTGGGCCTGAAGAGGTGGGTTGGTATTCATGGGATGGATCAGGGAAGTGTCCTGGAGAAAATGGCCTGGGAGCTAGGGACCCCCCTCCTTTCCACTCCCCTTCCTCCTCCTTCTTTTTCCCCCTCTTTTCCCTCTTTCCCTTCCCTCTCCCTTGGAGGGAAGTCATATGGATACAGGTCAGGAAACAGATTCAGAGTCGTGGGGGCTTGAGAAAGTGTCCATTTATTGCCTTCTATGTGTGGCAGGGACACAGAGAAACAAAATAAGAATCCCCTCCAGCTTCTTGACTGATTCAAGCTCACAAGGCATGAAGTGTCAGAGTTCGCACTCAGCTCTCTCGGCTGGACTTTAGGGTTCAGGCCCCTGTGCCACGTTGCCTTTGACTGCATCTTCTGAGCTAAGAAAGCGGGAGGAGTGAGGCTTGGATCCCTGTCCTGGCGGCTGTGCTGGTGGAGGCTAGAGCGGGAGGGGCTCTTTAGTCACCCTCTGGGGAAAGGATGGGCTAAGGGGCCTCCCTTAGTGACTGGATGGGCCCCAAGGGGCAGAGCTCCCCGGCACCGCGGAGGGGTGGCGAAGTCTGAGGGTCTCTTGGTGATGGAGAGTCTGTCCTGGGGAAAGGCAGCCTGGGAGCCCTGGGGAGCCCACAGGATGGTCACGGGCAGCCTGCCCAGCATTGGTAGGAGGGACCTTGGAGGCTGTGTGTGAAACGCAACCTGCCCCGTCACATCCCTGAGGCAGGAGGGGAAAGGCCTCGCATTGGAGGGCCAGCTCCTTTAGGGTTCTGAGGCTAGACCAGTCTCATGAGCTTGACCTTCCTGGTCTGTTAGAGGGGTACTCGCTCGGGGGTTGGGCTCAGGAAGGTTCTGGCAGATCTTGCAGTGCTACAAAGCGTGAGCTGTAGGTGTTACCATCTGGCAAGTGATCGTCGGGGTCTGCTCATGCGCTGCCCTGGTTTGGGATCTGCCTGTCCTGAGGCCCGCTGCGGTGGGGCTGGGGGTGAGGAGTCCCCTTTCTGGGGCCCTTCCTGACCACCTGGTCCAGTGCCTGCTCCCTGCAAGGCCCCTGATGTCGGAGGAAAGGATGAGCCCCTGCCCTTTCTGGAGGACAGCCTGGACGGAGGGTTCAGCGGGACCCCGGTGGGCCCTGGGTGAGGGGCCCTGGGTGCGGAGCAGCTGGCAGGGGCTGCCCCCACGCTGTGGGCAGCCGTGGCCGTCCCGGGCCACTTTTTGTAACTCTGGGCCTCGGGCTGACTGGGATTGGCCGGTTCTGGCGGGTGGCCGGAAGCCTCTTCCTCCAGCAGCAGCCGCGTGCCTGGCATGGCCAGGCCTGGGGTGGGGGGTTCCAGGAGGGGGCAGGACTCGGGTGGGGCTGGCGGGTCCCCAACCCCCCTCTTTGTTTGTGACCCCCAGGGCCATGTTCACGGGAGGGATGCGAGAAGCCAGCCAGGACATCATCGAGCTGAAGGGGGTGTCCGCCAAGGGCCTGAAGCACATCATTGACTTTGCTTACAGCGCCGAGGTGACCCTGGACCTGGACTGCATCCAGGACGTGCTGGGCGCCGCGGTGTTCCTGCAGATGGTGCCGGTGGTGGAGCTCTGCGAGGAGTTCCTGAAGTCGGCCATGAGCGTGGAGACGTGCCTCAACATCGGCCAGATGGCCGCCACCTTCAGCCTGGCCTCCCTCAAGGAGTCGGTGGACGCCTTCACCTTCCGGCACTTCCTGCAGATCTCGGAGGAGGAGGACTTCCTGCACCTGCCCCTGGAGCGCCTGGTCTTCTTCCTGCAGAGCAACAAGCTCAAGAGCTGTAGCGAGATCGACCTCTTCCGCGCGGCCATTCGCTGGCTGCAGCACGATCCCGCGCGCCGGCCGGGCGCCAGCCAGGTGCTCTGCCACATCCGCTTCCCGCTCATGAAGTCCTCGGAGCTGGTGGACAGCGTGCAGACCCTGGACATCATGGTGGAGGACGTGCTGTGCCGCCAGTACCTGCTGGAGGCCTTCAACTACCAGATCCTGCCCTTCCGGCAGCACGAGATGCAGTCCCCGCGCACTTCCATCCGCTCGGACGTCCTCTCCCTCGTCACCTTCGGCGGCACGCCCTACACGGACAACGACCGCACGGTCAGCGGCAAGGTGTACCACCTGCCCGACCCCAGCAGCCGCCAGTTCAAGGAGCTGACGGAGATGGAGGTGGGCTGCAGCCACAGCTGCGCGGCCGTGCTGGACAACTTTGTGTACGTGGCCGGGGGCCAGCACCTGCAGTACCGCAGCGGCGAGGGGGCCGTGGACGTGTGCTACCGCTACGACCCCCACCTGAACCAGTGGCTCCGCATCCAGGCCATGCAGGAGAGCCGGATCCAGTTCCAGCTGAACGTGCTGTGCGGCATGATGTACGCCACGGGCGGGCGGAACCGCGCCGGGAGCCTGGCCTCGGTGGAGAGGTACTGCCCCAAGAAGAACGAGTGGTCCTATGCCTGCTCACTGAAGCGCCGCACCTGGGGCCACGCCGGCGCCGCCGTCAGTGGGAGGCTCTACATCTCGGGCGGCTATGGCATCTCCGTGGAGGACAAGAAGGCCCTGCACTGCTATGACCCCGCCGCGGACCAGTGGGAGTTCAAGGCCCCCATGAATGAGCCCCGCGTCTTGCACGCCATGGTGGGCACCAGCAGCCGCATCTACGCCCTCGGGGGCCGCATGGACCACGTGGACCGCTGCTTTGACGTGCTGGCCGTCGAGTACTACGTGCCCGAGGCCGACCAGTGGACCACGGTGAGCCCCATGCGGGCCGGCCAGTCGGAAGCCGGCTGTTGCCTTCTGGAGAGGAAGATCTACATCGTAGGGGGCTACAACTGGCACCTGAACAACGTCACGAGCATCGTGCAGGTGTACAACACGGAGACGGACGAGTGGGAGAGGGACATGCACTTCCCCGAGTCCTTCGCGGGCATCGCCTGCGCGCCTGTTCTCCTGCCGCAGACCACGGCGCAGAGATAGCCCCGGCGCCCGGGCACGCCTCGCCGTCTACACGTGGCCTTGGCTCTGTGCCAGAGGCTGGGGGAAAGCGTGGGCCCAGTCCCCGGGTCCCCTCCTCTTCCTCCCGTCCCAGGTCCCAGCACGTGCCAGGGCGCCGGGCCAACCGTGCCATGGCTGAAAGTCTGCCCGCGGGCCGCTCCCCCCCCCCCGCTCACCGTTTCTCCACGTTGCTGGTCACCCCGTCCAGCTTTTGTTTCCTTCCGGCCATTAGTTCTCTCTGTGTCCCTTTTCCGGCCCTGTTGTTTCCCAGTGAGTCCAGACATGATTTCATTAGTGTTGAGTGGCTCCCCAAAGTTGTCTCCCCCCCCCATTCCAAGTTGCTTTGTGCGTGTGTTTCTAAAATAAATTGAACCAAAACTTTTATAACATACGGACCTCCAGGAGCAGAAAGAGCCTGAAATAGTTGAGGTTTATGGATGATGAAAGTGCATTCTTGCCTCTCAATAAGTGACCCCCCCCCAATGCCTGAGATGCACGGAGACGTCTCCCTGCAGAGCGCGGTCGTGAGCCGGGGAGCCAGCGCTCGCCCCCCTGCACCTGGCCCCCTGCCTGCCTTCAGAGCCACCTTTCTCACCCACTGTTCTCAGCACAAAACAAACAACCAAAGAGAGCTCTGGAGATGGCCCTCGTCCGCAGGGCTCGGCGGCGCTGTCTGCTGTTCCCCTCTAGGTTCTGGACGGGGCCTTAGTGGGGAGCAGTGGAGAAGCTTGTCTCCAGGCCCCGGAGACCTGTGCCATCCCCCGAGCCCCTTTTACTTTCAGGTCCCTTCCCACGTCTCCTTCAGGTCAAAACCTTGTTGATTTCTCTCTCATCCTCGTGTTCATCTTCGTTTTTCCCCCATTTTGGGAGCTCCCCAAGGAGCCTTTTCCCATTACTGAGCGAGCACAAGTATTTTAACCCCATTTCATAGATGGGGAAACAGGGGTTTGGAACCAGGAAATCGCCTGCACATTCAGGTGGTTAGTGAGTTGCCGACTCAGAACTTGAACTCGGGACCCTGGATCCCAAGAGCTTTTTCTTCTCTCTTGTGGTGCAGTAGACAGGAGCCCCTCGAACGTCTCTGACTCCGTTCCCACCAGGACTTTCCGGCCCGTTTCTTAGCCTCCTCCGTTGGGTTGGCTGAGGGTGGACCCCGCTGTCACAAATAAAAATTTGTATCCTCTTGAGGTAATTGTGGATGTCTCCTTTGATACTTAGACTTGGGGATGAAATCCCTTTGCAGCCAGGTATCTCCTGTCTTACTTTTCTCCCCGGGTCTTTCTGATATTTTTACGGTTTGTGCGGCCCCATCGTTGACCTCTGAAGGCTTTGCTAATGCTTGGCCCCTCTCAGCATGTCGGGGCTCCCGTGTCATGGAGAGAGAGAGGGTCGGGGGAGCCCCTGCCCGGCTAGGGGGCACTGGCCGTGCAGCTGCAGCCACCCTAAGCCATCTCTGCGAACTTTTGGAAAATGCAGTCAAATAAAATGCTTATCCAAGGGTGAAATCTCTGGCGGCAAGCTTATTTTCAGACTTGTTTTTGGAGGTTCATCTCATGTCGGTTATGTTCTGTTGTTAAAATTCCTCTCCTCGTTTTCCCTCCCCTTCCCCCCTTTCCTCCTTGCCACTTGGCCCAGAGAGAGGTGCCCCCCATGGCGCCACATGCCCATCCCTGGGTGTCTAGGGGGGCATGATCGCCTCCCTCCCCTTCCCAGAGCTGGCTCGGTTCTGGCTCCAGAGGCCCGGTGGGGTGTGTGTGTGGGGGTGTGAGTTCAGATTGGGGTGGCTGAAGCGGGGGAAGATCCGGGGGGGCCTGGCCTGGTCCCAGGAGGTTGAGGTTGGAGAAACTGGGCAGGCCCCAAACCAAGCATGAAGTCATTTGTCCTTCCATATGGACCGAAGGGATATTCTGTGCAAGAGAGAAGCGAGGCCCCCCCCCCCTTTTATGATCTGCCTCCTTCCTCGCTGATCTGCAGAGAACACGCAACTTATTGGTTACATGTTTTTTTGAGAATGTTTGACATTCATGGACATTCTTCCAAGACCAATGCTTCTGGGATCCTGCTCTGAAGCATACATCCGCACACAAGACCCTGTGCCAGCAGGCCGGGCCCTCCCAGGCAGCGGGTCCGCTGCCCCCCGGGGGGGGCCGAAATGGGGAGAGAGGTGCCAGACGGGGACCTTGACCTCAGGCTCCCCAGCAACACGTGGGGGTGCTGGCCAGGGAGTCCCTGGAGCCGTCCTTTGGGCAGCAAGGGGTAAAGGGCGCTGGTAGCTTTGGGGCCTCCTTGCCAGGCCTGAGTCCCCCAGCTCAGCTCGCACCTCTGAACATCTTGTTCCCGAACAGCTGGCAGAGGTGTGGGGGTGGGGCCTTCCTATCTAGGGGCAGATCCATTACCCAGGGATTGTGCAGAACAATCTCGCCTGCTTGGTGGAATGCCTTTCCCCCCTGGAAGAGAAGGGAAAATTATTTTTTGTACTGTAAACTTTAAAAGCTAAAAAGCTGTTTTCAATTTACCAGAAACTGCCTTGGAACTTAACTTTGCAAACGTTTGTGTCCTTCAAAACAAAACAAAACAAAACAAAAAAACTACCCCAAACCACCAGCAATTTTTTTTTAAAGCTTTTCTCTTCATGTTAGTGCAGAGGGAGGATTTAGAGGCTTATAGCCTCCTGGCTATCCCTGACGGACATCACGGGGCTGTGGAACGGATGGCCGGCCTGAGTGGGGACAGAGGCTGCGAGAAGGCTTCCATCCCAGATGTCCTGTTTCTGCGCAGCTCTGGGCTCAGCGAGAGCAGAAGCTCCCCTCTGCACCTGGGCTCTGGCTGTGGGAAAATGCAGGGTGTCCCTGGGCCAGCTTGATGCAGAGAGGGCTCTCTGCCCCTCCCATCCACCCGTCAGAATCCAGCCCTGGCTCTGGTACCGGCCGGGCTGAGACCGAGGGAGGGAGAGATCCACACGGAGCCAGGGGCACGTGCCAAGCAGTGGGGCACCCGGCTGCATGCGCAGAAACCCTGCAGATGCCGTGCTAAGGGTCCCAAGACAAAAATGAGCAGTCCCCTGCCCTCGGGGAGCTTGCATTCTGCTGAGACCCTCCCTTTCCCTTTCCCCACGATTCCTGAGAGAACCTGCAAATATTATCAGTAACAATCTGTAGCATCTTATGTGCAAACCTCCATCCTCAACACACTCTATGAGGTAGTCACCCCCATTTTACAGATGATGGGGATACAGGCTTAAGGGTCTGGGACCTCAGGGGTCGTCTAAAAAAACCCATTTCATAGGTGGTGAAACTGAGCCTCAGGAAGATCCAAGAGACTTTTGAAGGGGTACAGTGGCCAGCAGGTGGAATTAGTCCAACTAATTGAGTCAGATGTGAATTTGAGTCTTAGGTCTTCATGCTTCCAAACTTGGTATCCTCGTTTCCTTAATCTCTTCATCTGTACACTACTCACCTTTCTAGTGAGGAAGTTCTAGGTGAGCCTTAATCTCTATTAATGTGAACACTTGTTTAACTCTAGGAGGCAGCCATTGGCCCAGTGGATAGGATAGAGCACTGGTCCTGGAGTCAGAAAGCCCCGAGTTCAAATTCAGCTTCAGACACTTCCCTCATTGTGTGACACCGGGCAAGTCGCTTAATCTCTGCCTCAGTTTCCCCAATTGTAAAATGAGGATAATAATAACACCTACCTTGTTATCTCAGATGAGATATAAAGTATTTAGTCCCTGGGCACATAGTAAATATTTAATAGATGCTTATTCCCTTTCTTTCCCTCCCTCCACCCCATTATTTAGCTAGCAAATGGCAAAGCTAAGACTCAAACTGTCTTAAAAAAAATCACCACTATCCTTTACTATATCCCACCAGACTCCCTAGAAGAAGGGGCCCCTGTTATTGTTTGGTATCCCCTTTCTCCCCTTGTCCATCACCTTCTTCCTAGGCTGAGAATAGATTATGCTCCACTTGGTCTCTAAGCCTTTGCTGTAATTTTCCCTGATGTTCCCAGCATCCTTAAAGAGTCCAGGCTCAGAAGGATGTGAGAAGCTGTAACCTTGGGACCAGAGAGGTAGCTCAGGGCTCCTGCCTCCTCAGCCCTTGCTCATTTTGGGGGCCCAGATATCTGGGGAGGGGGGTGTCAGGAGGCCTGGGGGATAGGACTTTGCTCCTTCCTCCTTCCCTCCTCCACCCCCCTCCCACTGTCGAGGAAAAAAAAAATCAGCCCTAGTGTATGATGACAACTATGAGTCATTGCAGTTGCACTGAGCAGAAATCGTGCCACAGGCCCGGGAAGTACCTGGCTGGCACAGGGAAGCCCACTAGAGCAGATGGAGCAGTCACTCTGTGGACCCACGGACCGCCCACGCTTGCCCACCCGCCACTTGCTGCCGCCAGGGAGCTGTCATCTTGGGCACAGATGCTTTGGGTGCCTGGGAATGTCTGTAAAACAAGCTGGAAGTGAAAGGAGGGAAGGCCCTCCTCTCCTTGGGCAGGGGGGTTTGGGTGGGAATTGGGGAGCTGCCTCCTTCCGACTTTAGAGGGAACAACTTTGTCATCTTGGGCAAGTCACTCCCCTTAATCTGTAAAGTTATTTGCAAGGCTCCTTCCAGCTTTAAAATCTCATCAATCATAAAACATTGAGCTCAAAAGTAATTTATGACACAATGTCAGGGCTGGGAGGGCACTGAGAACAGAATGACAGGGTCCTAGGAAACAGGATGTTAGAGCTGGGAGGGCCCTTAGAACCCAGGAGGTCAGGGCTGGGAGGGCCCTTAGAACCCGGGATGTCAGAGCTGGGAGGTCCCTTAGAACCCAGGAGGTCAGAGCTGGGAGGTCCCTTAGAACCCGGGATGTCAGAGCCAGGAGGGCCCTTAGAACCCAGGATGTCTGAGCCGGGAGGGCCCTTAGAACCCAGGAGGTCAGAGCTGGGAGGGCCCTTAGAACCCGGGATGTCAGAGCCGGGAGGTCCCTTAGAACCCAGGAGGTCAGAGCTGGGAGGGCCCTTAGAACCCGGGATGTCAGAGCTGGGAGTTCCCTTAGAACCCAGGAGGTCAGAGCTGGGAGGTCCCTTAGAACCCAGGAGGTCAGGGCTGGGAGGGCCCTTAGAACTTGGGATGTCAGAGCTGGGAGGGCCCTTAGAACCCAGGAGGTCAGGGCTGGGAAGGCCCTTAGAACCCAGGAGGTCAGAGCTGGCAGGGCCCTTAGAACACACCAATCAGGTATACGTAGACCTGTTCCCTGACTTCCTTGACACAGGGAACTCTCACATGAGGAACCTCTCTTGGAACCTGCTCAAGTCAGCATCTCCCCAACACGTCCCTCCATAGCCCCAACCTCACCTCACAGTGCCCCTTGCCTGCCAGGGGTCAGCAGTGGTGCTGGTGGCCCCATCACTAGGCTCTCACCTTCTGCTGGGCACTCTGCCCTGCCCTCTGGCCCCCAGCCTAGGTGAGGGGGATGGCACATTGGTGCCGGGCCGGGCTTCCCTGTGGGCCCTTGCCACTAGTCTGTGCCCCCATGGCTTGGCTTAGGGCACCCACACAGATCCATTCATGTACAGATCCATTGGACATGGTTTTGTATGACCAGGTTTATACCAAACACTGGTCGTATCTGAATAGGGATAAGGAGTAAATGTGTGATTTCATTGTCCAAGGGGATCTTCCAAGGAGGAGACTTCCAGTACCAAAGCGGATCAGCCTCTTCTCAGTCCTGGAGAGCCCCACGGCAGGGGGAGGCTAAGGAACCTGCCCCACATGACCCGGTCCATAAATGTCAGATGTGGGACTTGACCCTGGGTCTTCTAGATTGTGGAGCCAGCTCTCTCACCATCCAGCCTCTCTCTAAGGCACACAGAATTCATACTAGGTAATCAGGGATGGGAGAAAGAGAGGGAGACGGCGCCGGCCGCCCGGAGCATCAGCAAGGGCTTGTGAATAGTGGGAAGGAGGTGGTGTTTCAGCTGGACAAGGAAGCGGCGATGAGGAGGTGAGCCATCCCAGCGTGGGGGACATCTTGTGCAAATGCATGGACAGAGAAGATAGGATGTCAAGGGACAGCAGAGCCGGCCAGTTTGGCTGGATTGTAGAGCTCATGAAAGGGAGTAATGTGTTAGGAAGCTGGAGCCAGGATGTCGGAGCCAGAAGGGACTTTGGAGAACGTGGAGTCCAAACCCCTTGCTTTATAGATTAAGACACTCGGGCCAAGAGAGGGGGAAGTAACATCCTTGCCCAAGGTCACATAGCTCCATGTAAGTGTCAGAGGGAGGTTTGGAACTGAGATTTTCCCACTCCCAAATCTAGGGTTTGCTTCCACATTTCCCCTCAGTTCTAGGAGTTTCTGGGTCCTTAATCTCCCTGGGGTTTGCCCACAGGGGTTTTCCAGGGCCAGATCTTCCTCCTTGTGCTGGTGGAGCAATTTCCCAGGCTAGGCCCAAAGACCTTTCTGGGGCTGTCTGCCCCCAGGATGCTCCATTTCAAGGGCTATTTAGATTCAAAGGCTCACCATATTCTGAAATTGGAAGGGCTTTTGGAGATCTAGTGTAACTCTCCTTTTGCAGATGGGAGGACAGACCCAGAGAAGGCTGATGATAGTGAACACCCACCCGGCTCTTGCTGAGGGCCACTCACTTTCTTTTTTTACTAGGTTCCCGTCACCACTTTTGGCCCCTCTTCCAGGACCTCCGAAGGAGGAGGGAGAAGGAGGTGATGGAACCTTCCCGAGTCTGGCCTTGAAAGGAAGGAAATGGATCTTTTTTCCTGGCCTCATTACTTGTGGGGCTGAGATGGTTTTAATTAGGTCTCCCTGGGGCCCTGTCTGGAAAGGAGCCTTCATCCAGCAGGGGATTCAGTCTAGTTCATGAACCTCTCACGTGGATGGAGTTTGTCTCCAAGGGTTCCGTCCTGGGTGACCTGATTGGGTGGAGCTCATCCATCCTGGACAGAAGATGTTGGTACATCCGTTCCTATGCCTGATCCAGGGCCAGAGGAAGGTGGAGATGGCCAAGAAGTGAGAATCCCCATAGATGGGGAATGGTGGGGAGAGGCAAGAAGAGATTTCCACTCCTCCCTATGCAGACTCAAAGCTGGATCCCCTCTGGACACTCCCCCCCCCCACTTCCTAGTAGTTGTGGATTCAAGTCACCAGATTTTTTTAGGCTGTGAAGAGAGAGTTCTGTTGCTCCGTGCTGGATGAGATACAAAGATATGAAGATAAATTAGGATTCCCGCTCACAAGGAACTTAGTCTAGTAATAATCCACCCCCTTCACATCCCCCTGCCTGTGCACCTGCTGAATTCCTGCTCATCCTTTAAATCCCTCTGAAAATGCCTTAGTTCACTGTTTAAAAGAACATTTATTAGGCACCCACAGTGTGATTACAAAGTCAGCCAATCAGCCAACCAAGCACTTATTAAGCACCTACCATATACATGCCAGGTGCTTTACAAATATCATTTGATTTGATTCTCACAAGTCTAGTCAAGATAGGGGCTATTATTACTTCCATTTTACAGTTAAAGAAATGGAGATAATCAGCAAGTGATTTGCTAAGTCCTGAGTCCTGCAAAAGTGCTTTAGTATGTATCTGAGGTAAATTTGAATTCAGACCTTTCTGACTCCAGGCCCAGGGTTCTATCTACAACACCCACTAGTCGCCATCAAGTCAAACTTTCCTGATGAGGAGACAGGTTCAGAAGTGATTTGGACAAAGTCTCACAGGATTGAACCTGAGTTCTTAACTCTCCCATACCCCACTGCTTCCTTCCATTTAACTGAAGGACAGGGGACAATTTGTGGGACATTTTTCCCCCACTGTTGGTAATGACCTTCTCCATTGGAGCTCACACAGTACTTTGGTTGCATTGGTTTTGGATGGTACTTATTTGTGAATATAACCTTTCTTCCTGATAGACCGTGAAGTCCCAGAGGAAAAATTGCATCCCAATTTTGGATGTTCCCCTTGTTCTGGGCATAGTGCCTGGCACCTCAACAAATGCTTAATAAATGTGCTGAATTGAAATATTTTGATGATTTATAATGATTGGTGACCTTTGTGCTTTGCATTGACCTCTCTGGCCACTTTTCCCCTCCTTCCCCAAAAGGGGCATGAGGGGGAGGGAACAAGCATTTAGTAATGGCTACTATGTGTAGGCACTTTACAGGTGAAAAAAAACTGTTAATGTCTGACCTTAAAAGAGAATAAATTTCTCCCTTTTCTGGATTCGTTGCTTCTGGGACTTCAAGGATTTTCATTGCACTTCTCTCTGGAAAGACAATTGTCTTGATCCTTGCCAGGGCCCTGGGAGGGAGGGGACTGTTATTTCTGTTTTGCTGATGATGGCAGTCAGAGAAACTCCTAAGTTTTGTTAGCTACGTCTGGCCCTTATGCCTACTGTAGGCCTGTGCAAAGTCTTGTGTTCCAAATTTTTTCTTTCTCCCTTTCCTCTCTCCCTTCTGCTAGACAGCAAATAATCCAATATGTGTTAAACATGTGCAATTCTTCTTTACATATTTCCACAATTATCATGCTGCACAGGAAAATCAGATCAAA
>JAJPUD010007276.1:16363-63236 GCA_023553655.1 Myrmecobius fasciatus
AGGAGGAGGAGGAGGTGGAGGAGGAGGAGGAGGAGGAAGGGGAGGAGGAGGAGGAGGAGGAGACGGGAGGGGAGGAGAAGATGGCGACTTCGAACAATCCGCGGAAATTCAGCGAGAAGATCGCTCTGCACAACCAAAAGCAGGCGGAGGAGACGGCGGCCTTCGAGGAGGTGATGAAGGACCTTAGCCTGACGCGGGCGGCCCGGGTAAGAGAAGCCCCTTCCTCACTCCTCCTCACCCCCGCTCATCCCTCCCCTGGATCATCCTCATCCTCCCCCTCCCCGCCCCCAGCGGGGGCGCGCACGGAAGGTGCGCGGGCACGAGACGGGAACGCGCGCGGCCCCGACGGCCGCGGGGATGGGGGCGGGGGGCGCCGGGCGAGTGACCCACTCCGAACTGGCGGAGTAGGTGACCCCCTCCTCCGTAGGGTCCTGGGGGTGTGTGTAAACATGGGACCCCTCCCTCACAGGGGGTCTTGGGGGGAGCAGGTGACCCTTCCCTCACGGGGGAATCTTTGGGCCCTCCCCATGGGATGTTTTCGGGTAAGCAAGTGGTCCCTCCCCTGTAGGGG
The DNA here is from genome assembly GCA_023553655.1 of Myrmecobius fasciatus. Taxonomy (NCBI): domain Eukaryota; kingdom Metazoa; phylum Chordata; class Mammalia; order Dasyuromorphia; family Myrmecobiidae; genus Myrmecobius; species Myrmecobius fasciatus. The sequence continues at coordinate 16,935 of JAJPUD010007276.1, forward strand.
GGTCTTGAAGGTTAGCAGGTGACCCCTCCCCCATGGGGGCTGGAGGAGGAAGCAGGTGGGCCCCGCCCCCGCAGGAGACTTGGGGAGGGACACAAGCAGGTGGTCCCTCCCCCTGGGAATCTTGGAGGGGAAGCAGCCCGAGGTTTTATTTTTTTTAAGTGGGGGAGACAGGTGGCCCCTGCCCCTAAGGATCCTGATTGGGAGAACCCCCCCTCCCAAATAGCATCCTGAGATGACAGGTGTCCCCAGTCCGGAGTGCTAAAGCTGAGCCAGGGCTAAGCAGAGTCAAGTTCAGCTGGCACCCCTGGGGCAACAACTTGCAGAAAAGCGCTGGAGAGGGACGTTTAAAAAAAATGTAACTTTTAATTGATGGACCTATTTTTGTTACCAGAAAATTCTACTTCTTAGAGTCTGTAGGTATGTATTTTGTGCGAAGTCGAGTTCCCTTCGAAGGCTCCAAGGCTCTGGTGAACCCACCGGTGCTTTCTTCCCCAGTGTGGGGGCCAGGCGCAGGTAGCTGTGCCCCTCCCGAGTCCTCCGGGAGCAGGTGCCTCCCCCCACGCTGCACTGGGCCCTAGGAGGGGGAAGCTCTAGAATTACTGTTGCCTTGATTCCATTGGGTATTGCTTGGGGTGGGGGAGAGGATGCAGGTGCCTTCATTGGGTCTCATTCCAGAGAATACTCCAGTTTCCCAGGGCAGGAGAGGCAGCCGTCCTCAGTGTAGTGCTTCCTAACTAAGGCTTTTGAATATCAAACAATTTCTTAGTCCCTACCACCCTTCCCAAATCATGGTAGTTGTATAATTTGTATCCAGTGATTTGAGAGAATAATGACAAAAATCCACTATGAATTCAGTATCACTTATTTTTAAATGACTATTTTAATCACAGTAGCATCTAACATATTTGGAAAAAAAGTAATACATATGTATGAAACATTGTTTCTCAGTCTATAAAAGGTCTGCTTGCTTACGGATTTGATGATCCCTTGTCTTTCTTGCTAATAACTCCATAACTACCCTCTACTACCCAAAAATGTTGCTCACAGGTTGGGAACTACTAGGCTCATTTGAGTTGGGAAATCTGGTTTCTTTTTCTTCCCCCACCCCTTTTGTTAATTGTAGATTTAGCCATTTAGCAAACATGTGCCTTGGTTCTTTCATCTATCAAATTACGTCTTCTCTGCCTGTTGGCCCTTGTGAGACAATAAATGATAAAATGAGGTGAGAGACCTTTGAAAGATTAAAAGTGATATAATAGCATAAGATCTTGTTTCTTTTACAGAGCACTGGAGATCCCCTGTCTTATATAGCTCTAATGATATCTGGGAGGCTAGGAAGCTCAGCTTCATTCAGAAGGGTCTTCATCTGGTCCCCTTCCTGGCTGTGGTTGTCTGCTCATATTTCCCCCCTTGATATCTCCACAGTGAAGCAGGTGCATGCTGGTTACCCAAGGAAACCACTTGGTAGTGGAAATATCATTGAACTTGGAGTCTGGAGATTTGGGTTTGAGGCCCCAGTTCAGCATATTAGTTAGTCAGCCAGTTGGTTTCAGGCATTGTGCTAAGCAATGAGGATACAAGGAATGACAAAAGAAAAAAAAAATAGTCCCTGTCCTTAAGGCACTTACTTTCTAATATAAAGAAATCAACTTCTGTGATCCTTCCACTTCTTGAGCCTTAGTTGCCTCATTTGTAAAATGAAGCCAGTAACATTTGTTCTACTTATCTTAAAGAGTTGTTCCATAAAAATTGGAGAATGAATGTAAAGCCCCAAAGTTTAAAGTATTATATAAATGCTTGTTGTTATTGTGATGGCTCCCTCTCTCTTTCTCTTAGGGTGCTTGAGCTGTGGGTGAAGATGAGCTATATTTATTATAGGAAAGGTATACAAATACCACTTTATTGCGTCTGTCTTCTTATGTTACTCCTGGGCTTTAAAGGAGGCTTTTGTGCTTCCTTATTGCCCAGAGGACCAAATACAAAGGCCTCAGCCTGGGCACAGGAGGTCCTCCCTCCTGTTGGGCTTCTGCCCATCTTACCAGCTTTGTTTCACATTCTCCCCCATGCACTCTGCATGTCCATTCTGCCCATTCATACCCGTCAGGGCCTGCAAATCTCTCACTTGCATTATTGTGATACGGGCCTCTATTTGGCCTCCTGTCCACTCTCCATTTGGCCACCCCAGCATTTCTGGGCTCGCCTCCCTCGCTCTTGTCCATCCCCCACATGCTGCCCAATTGATCTTCCTAAAGTGCAGGTTGGACATGGTCTTTCCCCTTCTCTGTGAACTTCAGGGGTGCTTGAGCCTTTTGAGAATGAAATATAGATTGTTGGCTGATTAGAACTCTTCCTCACCTGACCATACTTGACCTGTCCAGTCTCCTTTATACCTTCTTCCCCTTTCCATTCGGTTTTCAGGCCTTTTTAAAGCACATCCTACTTGGCGCCTCACCTCTCCTTGCCCGGGTTCTTCTTCCTCACTTCAGCCTCTCAGAGGCCCTGGCTCGTTTCCCAGCTCAGCTTATGAGCCACTTTCTCCAGGATGCCCCTCTTGTTGTCCCCCCTCCCAAATTACCTAATATTCATCTTGTTTGTATATAGCTCCCCCATTAGAAAGCTCCCTGAACATAGAGATTATTTCATTTTCATATTTGTATCTCTAGTATCCGGCACAGAGCAAGTACTTAGTAAACGCACGTTGGTTGATGGCCATCTTGTTCATTCGTGCAGATTGTTGCCCATTTTAGTCGGTCAGTAAGCATTTATTAAGCACTTACAATACGCCAAGTGGACAGTGCTGTAGGGGATGGAGCACTGGCCTTGGAATCAGGAAGAATCATTTTCCTTGGTTCAAATCTGGCCTCAGGGACTTGCTAGCTGTGTGACCCTGAGTAAATCACTTAGCCCTGTTTGTCTCAGTTTCCCCATCTGTAAAGTGAGCTGGAGAATAAAGCAGCAAACCACTCTAGTATTTTTGCCAAGAAAATCCCAAGTGGAGTCATGAAGAGTGGGACACTACTGAAGAGACTCACTAACAATCATTAATGATGAGGAAGTGGGACACTAAGAAAAATCTGCAGAGGCTTCTTGTAAAAGGTGATAGTTGGAACTTGAAGGAGGCAGAACTGAGGTGGGAGAGCATTCCAGGCATAAGGGACGTCGGGGGGGACTGCCTGGAGCTGGGACGTGGAACGTTGGGTTTGAGGAGCAGCCAGGAAGCTGGTGGCAGGGCATGTTCCTTCAGATCTCACCTGGGGAAGGCTTTTCTCTTCTCAGCCTCTTCCCTGAAACCTCCCTTAAGCTCCTTCCTCTTGCTCCTCAGATTTGTTTTTCCTAGGCCTGTGATTTCATTGGTGTAGGGTTTCCAGGGGGGATCTCTCCCCCAGGGCTGACAGGTACCTCTGCAATCTGGGATCCTGGAGTGTTGCTGAGGCCACCGAGAGGTAAAGTGATTTTCTCAATCAGTGTACGTCAGGGCTGGGTCTAGAGGCTCATTCTCTATTTCCTGTGCCAAGCTGCATCTCTCCCCCATCACAGCCTACCTTGCAGTATACTCATTTGTGTACATGACCTAATCCTGTCCCCCCACTAGATTGTAAACTCCTGGAGTGGGGGGTCCATGAGGGCCCCCCTTTTTCCTTTTTTCATCAGGGCTCAGTACAGTGCCTTAATACTAAGTAGGTGCTTAATTAATGCTTGTTGCGTGCTAAATGGTTGCACCGTTTCCACATTTTCATGTGCTTTTTGTGCTGTTCCCCCCTTTGCTGAATGGCCCCTCTGCACAATTGCTGTGGCCAGATTGGATTGTCAGAGCTAGTGAGAACAGAGGGGCTCCTGGCTCATATTCCTGCCCCGGGCCCTCGGGCAGGGGGTCTGTGGTGAAGGTCTGAGGGCTGGGGCCAGTGGGGAGAGATTTTAAATCTACAGCCGCCCCCCCCCCCCCCCCCGCCCTGGAAGTGTGCTGTGAACAGTGTCAGTCTACCTAGAACAGATGTAAGCCAAGTGAAGTCATGAGGCTGGAGTCACTGATACTGTTACTCTTATGTTGTACTAATTGTTATCCCTGGTAATTAGTGTGCCGTTAGCTCCTTCTAGCCTCAGGAAACACCATAATTAGACATCACCTTGTATGTTGTCACTTGTAGGATTGTCCGGCCAGGGTTTTATGCTTTGTGTTGTGTGTGTGTGTGTGTCAGGAGATGGTCAGAAAGGGTTAAGACTTGTTGGCCATCTGCTGGTGGGGAGCCAGGGGCTAGGAGAGATTTTGTTTCTTAGCTACTAGCTCATCTCTGAGATTGCCAGCTTTGGTCTTATTACTGTGTTAATAATGCCTTGCACACAGTAGGAGCTTAATTGAATTGAATTAAAAAAAGAAAATGCAGGCCGGTTGGTAGCTATGCATGGGAATAGCACTGGCTGTCTAGAATTCTTGGAGGGTGGGGGGAAACTGGGCCTTTGAACATAAAGATAGTGCTCCAGGGAAGGGCTTTCTGCCCTGGGCTCCAGCTCTGGCATTCATCAGCTCTGTGGTCTCAGGAGAGTCTCCAGTCTTTCTGGGCCTCAGTTTCTTTGCTTGTAAAAAGAGGGGGTTTCGTCTAAGTTATCTTTGGGATGCCTGCCAGTGAACCATCAACAAGTCTGTAGCATCTAGACCATAAAAGCTGGGAGGGAGAAAAGAGACTGGGCCTGTCCTTCCTCCCCTTCTGTCCTCCACAACCTAACCACGAGGGTCCCTCCAGGCCAGCTAGCCCAGAGCCTGCCTGCAGCATTGAAGTGACTTGTTTGAGGTCGCACAGGAGTGAGAGTCAGAGGGCAGAGGGCAGAGTCCTTCTATGGAGACTCTTGGCTTACCTCTTTCATAAGATCACACCATTGTATCATAGGCTGACAAAGCTGTCATTGAGGCAGGGTTATAGAATTAGGCCATTTTACAGATGAGGAAATGAGGTTCAGGAAAGGGAACTGATTGGCCCTTTGGAACAAACTACACAGGGTCAAAGTTTAATAATAGCTAGCATTTATAAGGGCAGCTAGAGCACGGGGCCTGGAGTAGGGAAGACCTGATGTCAGATGCTGCCTGGACAAATCACTTTACACTGTTTATCTCAGTTTCTTCTTCTGTAAAATGACCTGGAGAAGGAAATGGCAAACCAAGCACTCCAGTATCTCTGTCAAGAAAATCCCAAATGGAGTCATAGAATTGGAAATGGCTAAGCATTTATTTTCTATAAAACTTTAGAATTTGCAGTGCTTTACATGGATTACTTTATTTGATCCTGGAATTTGAACTTGGGTCACTCTGACACCATGCTATTTGCTCCTTTGTGTCTCTACTGCTTCTCTATGATCTTGGAACATTTTTCACTGCTGACATCTTTCAGTTCTTATTGTGTTCTAGGTCTCTCAGCTCAGAAGTTCTGTGTTCTATGGTCAAGGTTTCTTTCCAGCTCTGACTTTCTCTCTTGGTATGTTTCAATGGTTATCTTGATGCAAATAAACCAGAGCTATATTGTCCAGCTCTAGTTTTTCTCTGGAACTAAGTCCTGAGCTGATTAATTCTCTCCCTAACTACCTTTTTGGCCATCTAGATTTTGATGCCCCTTAGGCTTCTTAAATTCAACATGTTCAAAACCAAACTCATTACCTTTCCCCTCAAACTCTCCCCTTTCCCCATTTTTAATTAATTGATTGTTTTATTGACTAATTTTAATACACATTGCTTTATGAATCATGTTGGGAGAGAAAAATCAGAACAAAAGGGAAACATCATGCAAGAAGGGAAAAAAAAAAGTGAACACAGCATGTGTTGATTTATATTCAATCTCCATAGTTCTTTTTGGATGCAGATGGAATTTTCTGTCCAAAGTCTATTGGGATTGCCTTGGATTATTGAATCATTGAGGAAAAAACAAGTCTTTCATAATTGATCATTGCACATTATTGCTGTTATTGTGTACAATGTATTTCTGGTTCTGCTTGTTTCGCTCAGCATCAGTTCGTGTCCCCATCTTTCTAATTACTGTCCAGAGTACCACCATCCTCCTCCTCAAGCTTCATTTGTAATCATGCTACATGTTCTGTGTGTTGTTATTAATAACTCTGTCACATTCTTTCTCTATTGCCATAGTCTCCACTCTAGTGTAGACCCTCATCTCTTTTACTCCTAGATTACTGCAGTACTCTGCTGCTGAGTCTCCCTGCCTCAAATATTTCCCCACTTTATTCTATCATCTACCCAGATGCCAAAGCAATTTTCCTAAATCACAGGTTTGACCATGTCACTGCCTTACTCAGCACACTACCATTGGCTTTCTCTTACTTCTAGGATAGAACATAAGACCCTCGGTTTGTCGTGTATAGCCTCACAATCTGGCCCCTTTCCACCTTTCTAATCTTCTTATACTTTACTTTCTCTGGTCTACCTATACTTACTTGCTGTTCCTTGCATGTAAAACTCCCCATCTCCATGTCTTTGTACTAACTGTCCCTTTTGGCTGGAATATTCTTCCTCTTCACTTCCACCACCTGCTTCTCTTGCTTCTTACAGCACTCAGCTCAAATCCTCCCTTTTAAAGGAGGCCTTTCCCTTTCCCCTCTTCCCTTTTTGACCCCTTCCCTGAGATTATCTTCCCTTTACGTTATATGTATCTTGAATTTCCATAGTTATTTGCATGTTTTCTTCCCCCTGAGATTCCTTAAAAGCAAGGAGAGTATTTTTGCCTTTCTTCATATCCTCAGTGCTTGACCCAGTGCCTGGCATGTAGTAGGAGCTTAGTAAATGTTGATTGACTAACTGTTCTGGGTTCTAGGGACCCTTTCAAATCTGACATTCTGTGTTTTCTGTTCTAAGGTTTTAAGGTTCCTTTTTGTTTTGACACTTAGGTTCTGGATTCAAAAGTTTCTTACAACTGTAACATTGAATGGGCCTGTGACATATGTGTTAGTAGCACTTCAGTTTGCAGTCCTTAGAATTCCTTTGGATTTTGTGTCTTACAAGCCAGTGGTCCTAAATTTCTGTTAGAATGATTGGATACGAGGTGGTTCAAGGCAATATTGTGATGGCCATCTGCAACCAGAGAGAGAACTATGGGACTGAATGTGGATAGAAACACGGTATTTTCACCTTTTTGTTGTGATTCTTTGCTTTTTTTTCGTGGTTTTTTCTCCCCTTTTGATCTCATTTTTCTCCCACAGCATGACAAATGTGTAAATATGTTTAAAGAATTGCACATAGATTACTTGCTGATTAGGAAGGGAGAAAGGGGAAAAAGGGATTAGGAGGGAGAAAAATTTGGAATACAAAGTTTTGCAAGGGTGAATGATAAAAACTATCTTTACATGTATTTTGAAAAATAAAAAAAACTATTATTATTATTAAAAAATAGAATGATTGGATGAACCAGTATTGTGCCTTCTTTTAAATCACAGACTATTCAGTAATTGGCAGTTTGTGGGCACTTGTTCTAGGGCATTCTGAATCTTTGAGTTTGTTCTTTTGGACACTTTTTTCCCTGATGAAGATTCCAATTCCTTTTTGACTTAGGAGGGAATGTTAGAGCCTGTGGTTGAAAACTTAAGTCCCCAGAGCCTTCCCATCCTGGTTTGATCCTTTCTGCACTTAGCTACACAATAGTGGGGTAAGGGGTGTGCTTACCACAAGTGTGGCCCATCAGAAGCTCGACTCCTTATTTTTTCCAGCAAATCCATTTCTCCTCATCATCCTTTTTCCAGTAAGGGCATTCCCTTTTTTTCTAGCTTTCTGGGTTGACAGTGTAGGAGTCAGCTTCATTCTTCACTCTCAGCCTTCAAGGCCAATCAGTTGTTTGTATCACTCCTACATCACAAACTCCCCACTAGTGCCGATTTTTGTCACTTTTCACTTGCATTATTGCAATGACCTCTTACTTGGCTTTCTTGCCTCCAGTTTTTCCAATCCATCTTTCACACTGATGCCAAATGAATATACCTAAACTAAAGGCCTGACCGTCTCTTTTCTGGGTTTAAGAGCCATCTGTGGCTCCCCATTTGCCTGTAGGCTCAAATACAAGCTCCTCTATTTGGTATTCAAGTCTTTCTCTTTCACTTCCCCTCCAGCCTGCAGACCAGCCTACTTTCCATTTCCTCAACATATCCTTCCATCTCCTTTGAATGGCTTGTTCTCCATGCATGGTACAGTTTCCTTCCTTACTCTAGCCTCTTGGAACTCTCAGGCTCTTTCAAAGTCCAGCTCAATGCCCCTTCCTTTAAAGGGCTTTTTCTGATTCCTCCAGTTTGAAATGTCCCTCTCCATGTAGTACGTTGTGTATTTTTATAAAGCATTAGTTGGGATGTCTGTGAAGCTGGTGCACAGCCCAGTAGATAGAATGAAAGCTCTCTCAGGGCATGGTCTATCCCACTTTTCTGTTTGTAGGCTGTGTGTCAGTGCTTAGTGACTGATGGGCATCTTGGATATGTCGTCTTTCTGGCTTGCTTGTAGATCACAGATTTGGTTCTGAGGTCCGACCCTTTCATTTTACAGATGAGGAAGCTAAAGGCCAGGGAAGTTCAGCCACTTGCCCAAGTTGGCAGAAATGAGATTTGTACAATCTGGGTCCTTTGACTCTGGAGCCTGTGTTCTTTCTCCTATGTCATGTATTCTTGAAAACCCAGGAGGCATTTCCACCCTTCTGTGTGGCTGCAGAGGACTTTCCGAGACTGACTGGTAGCTTGATACTACCCACCCAAACGAATACCCATTTGGCAATTTGCATGTCCAACTATTGAGGCTTTTCTTGTTATCTGTGAACCCTAAAATGTATGTGTTCTATGAGTTCTCTCTGCCCAGGCAGGTGAATTGGTACCTGGACTCTCATAAGGGCCTATGAGCAGTTGAGACAGGCAAGGCAGGAAGCTGGAGCTCTGGACAGTTAGAAAGAAGTTTGGGTGATTTTCAGTTTAAAAGAAGATTCAGCTACGAATCCGAAGTCTTGTTTTAGATTTGATAATGTGTTCCTCAGTTTTGTGACCTAGATCAAAAGTTTCCATTCCATGGCATTGGGCTGAATATCTTCCAGTGTTAACCATTGAGCCTACTATATTCTGAGAGTTTGCAGATGAGAGATATGTCCCTGTTCTTACTAACAGAATTTGTATTCAAACTTTGAAACCAGAAACCTTTCAGGGGTGATTTTCTCATCTTTTTCTTCTCTGGATTTGATTCTCTGGATTGGATTTTTTCAGATAAGTGTGAACCTCTGTGCTGTGTGCTGGGAATAAATTCTAAGATGAAATAGGGCAGCCTCCCTCTCCAAGGAGCTTAGAATCTAGTAGGGGAAGCAACTTGCTTTAATGGAGTTATTCTTCAGTACATGAGCGATTGTGATTTTCCTCAATGTACATTCACTGATGCAGATTGCAACCCCTTTTTGATTTAATAGACAGCTTGTCTTTGAGAGTTGCTCTTGCTGAAAAATTTATCTTCCTGAAACCATACTGGTGATAGTATCCCTGAACTTAGTTGTTATTGGGATGAAAGGCACAGAATCCATTATCAGGGCCGTCCTTTGATTATTATCATTATTGGAGATAAGATATATACACAAATAACATTTTTTCTTTTTATCTGTTGAAGTCCAGCTGGTCTTTTAGAGACCAATGGTTGCTATATGAAGCCTTATAGCAGTCCTCCCCTCCCCTTGAAGGACAACGTTCACGCTTTGAGAGGCTACAGTACAACAGAGTATATTTGTTCTCATTGGCCCTGGGAAAAAGGAGGAGCAATGGGTAGAAGTTGTGGGGAGGTGGGGTTTTTTTTGGTTTTTTTTTGTTTGTTTGTTTGTTTGTTTGTTTTGGTTCAGTATGAAGAATAACTTCCTAATAACCTGGAACTGTTCCAAAGTGGAATTGGTTGCCTCAGGAGGTTTCTCTTCAGTGAAGGTCTTCAGACATAGATTGAATGATCTCTTGTTTGGAATTGTGTATGTGATTTCCTGTACAGGTGTGGGTGGGCCCGAGATTCCTTCCAGATCAGAGTCTGGCACTATGACAGGGAGTGATAGGGAGAAGAATGATTCAGGAAAATCTTCATGGAAGAAGCCTTGCAGTGTCTGGTAAGGGCCAAGAAGGGATGGATTTCCACTGATGGAGATGGGAGGAGGGGAGCTAGTGGGTAAAAATCTACTCCAGGCAAGGGAGGGATAATGTAAACTAAGTGAGAAAAGGCTAAAGAAGGAAAAAGACTGACTGAGGAAGTTGGCCAGGTTGGCTGTGGTATCTGGTGGGGGACTATGTAAGCCAGACTGGAAAATAAAAACAAGAATAACCCAAACAAGATACATTGTGATGTCTTGGATAGAGTCCTGCTTCTAACATACACTGGCAAGTCATTTAACTCCAGTAGTCAGTAAACATTGGTTAAACACCTACTGTGTACCAAGTCCTGTTCAAAGTTCTGGGGACACAAAGAAAGGCCCTTGAGGAGTATGAATCTAGTGAGGGAGACCATGCATCCAAAAGCAGCAGAAAAAGGAGGTACTTTTGGGAGCCGAGGCAGAGCTCTGAGTTATAGTGTGGATTTCACCTTAGCAAGTGGTGAGGTACTGTCCTGGATACTTTCCTTCAGTGAAGAATCTGGGAGGAGCGCCCAGATGGCTCCCCACCCCACACCAGGATGGGCAAAGGTGCTGAGAAGGTCTGAGCTCCCAAGTGGATTTCATGGTGCAGAATGATAGGCTTCTGGAGATCAAGAAGTCCAGGACATAAGCCAGAGGGGAAATGAACTTCTCAGTATTTTAGGCAGATTTTCTGACTGTTAGTCACAGGAACGTGTCTACCTGCATTGGTAAAAAGGGAGTTTTCTCATCTAAGAGTTCCTGCTCTCAATGAAATCCCCATTTTTATAATGCTGAGAATACCACTTATTTTTGTGGCACTTTGTAGTTAAGTAAGCTCCTTCCTTGTAACTGCCCTATACTTGGACGAGACCCCCTCACTTCTGTGTCTCATCTAAAGGGTCTCCTTCTCTCTGATTCTCCTCTATCCCCCCAACAGGTTGTATCTCTTCTCCCCCCCCAAATCATCTGAAGTCTATATTGTCTGTCCATAACTGTCTACTTACGTGTTGTCTTTGTGACTAGACTATAAGCTCTGTGAGGGTAAGTACCCTTTGGTTTGATTTTGGAGCTCTAGTGCTTACTTTGGTACCTCACCTAGATACTTAATAAAGCCTTATTCATTGACTGATTGAGAAACTCCTCCCTGATAAGTAGTCTTATTTTCCCCATTCTACAAATGAGCAAACTGACCCCCTGAGTGGGAAGTGACTTGTCATTAGTCAGCCCCACAAGAAGCCAAGCTTAGTGACTCAGAGGGCCCTGCTCATTTGTAGGAATCAGATGATAGAAGCCTCGAGTGCCAGGCTAAGGAGCATCATGGCCAAGGAAGAGAAGCCTCTTATGTGAATCCCAATTGAAAAGTAGATTGGGCATCTTTTGGAGAAGGCTCACAGTCTCTAGGCCCCTTCCCAGAGCAGTGCAGGAAAGAGATGGGACAGAGGGTTAGAGGAAAGCAATCTTTTATTATAAACTTACCATTTCAGCTAAAACATTCAAAGAGACGTTTTTTAAAAGGAAATAAAAATTCTACAACAGTGAGTTCCAAAGTACTCACACTATGTTTTAAACATTGTCTATTAACTTCAACTTGATAACAGAAAGGTTATTTGCTTCTGTGCCTCCTTCTAGCCTCTTTTATTTCTGTGTATTTAAAGGAAATCTGGTGCTGTGATCATTACTATTTATTTCTGTGTAGTCATAGGCCATGGGGATCCTGTTTTGACTCTGTTTGCTTTGCTCTCTGGCCCACTATTTCTCTGTAGTCTTCATGTTTGTAATTGCTCACAGTGCAATAATATTTCATTATGTGGAGTTATTGGTTTGTTTGGCCATTCCCCCAGTTGTTGGACACGTAGGTTGCTTTCAATTTTTGGTTATTACAAATAAACTGTGATGAATGCTTTTGGTATAGACAGGCCTTTTTTTAATGACATCCTTAGGGTCTAGCAGTATCACGAGGCTAACGGGTATGATTTGTAATTCTTTTGTATATTGATTGCCTTATTGCTTTTGAAATGGATGTTTGGGTACAGATTGTGCAAACTTCCCTTTGGAGACTACCTAAGTTGTCACTTAATCAACAGGCATTTATGAGTGTCTTTCATGGATCAAGCATTGGGCTGTGCCCTCAGGATAGAGAGACTAAACCCTCCGTTCATGGGGAAGACAACATGTATGCATATATAAGTCTGTACAGATTAAATTATGAGGTGATTTGAGAGGAGGGGCACTAGCCGCTGGGTAGATCCTGAGAAGTCATTTTGGAGGTGGATTTGAGCTGAGCTTTAAAGAAAATAAGGGATGTTAAAAGGCAGAGGTAAAAAGGGACACATTCTAGGTACAGCCTGGAGAAGCTTCCTTTCTCCTTGATGGAGCTCCTTTGTATGGACTTTGTGGCTCTCTTGGCACAGGCAGGTGGTAAAAGGTCTGAAGATATCCAGCATGGGTGTACTTGGTATTTTTTGCATCCTGTTTAAATGGTGATGGCAGATTTCAGCTAAGATATGCTTTTATTTTAATGAAAGACCTTTTGGAAAGTTAGATTATTATGCAGTGTATTCAGGGTGGAATGGAAAATCAGGCAATCACAAAATAGCACTGAAAGCTTGCTATATGGTATGCAGAGATATGACGGCTCCTGCCCTCCAGGAGTTTTTACTGGCTAGTTTGGGAATGATGAGATGTTGACATAGGTAACTCTATTACAAATCAGTGTGTGATAAGAACCTGGTGACATTGGGTGACTGTATAGTTTGGATTGGGGGGAAAGCTCTGACCTGGCTGTCAGGAAATCTGAATTTTGTCCTGGCTCTGCTGTTAACTCACTGGGATCAAGGGGAAGTCAGTTAACCACTGTGGTTCCCTCCTCATTTGTGAAATAATGGTGTTGGGGGTGGATGGCATTCTGTGTTGCTGCAATATTTTGTTCTTTGTTTCCACAAGAGGGTGACTACAGGAAAAGGCTTGTCCTCTCTTCCCCTAGGAAGCTGCTCCCCAACAGAAGGGGCATGGGCTCAAATTTGCCTCCTTTTTTTGTTGGCGCCAGTTTTGGTTCCTATTCCACAGGGTGCAGGATGTGATTTCCAACAATGACCAGCTGTTGGAAGGTCAGGCGTTGAGAGCCTGACTGCCCACACGGACTCTGCCTTCCTCAGCCATCTCTGGCTGGGTGGGTGATCCAGGTGCACAAACAGGGAAGCTAATAAAAGGCTTTGCCCAGGGGAGGAGTGGAAAAAGTCAATATTTATCATCTGCCGGATGTAAGAGGAGGGGCTCCTAGGGTAGCATCTTCAGGTGCCTCCGTTGACATTAGAGGAAACTGCCCAAGAGATTCCAGAACATTGGGGACACCAGGAGGGCCACTCTTCTCCCAAAAGCCCTCCTGCAACTTTGGGTCCTAGGGGACTGGACTGCACAGATTGCTAGTTCAGCTTTTAGGAGACAGAGGGCTTTCTCAGCTTTCTAGGAAAGAAAAACAAAAAAGAGGCTAAAAGGTCTCTAGTGTCTGGAGGACATTGTTTCTCTGCCTCAGGTCAGACTCCAAATTAGAATCCCAGAGGCCTCCAAATCATTTGAGGCCATCAATGATTTCTTTGGAATGATTCCAGGAGAGGCTGTTGGGAATTAGAAGAATTGTGGACAGTTTCCCTCCCTGATGCCTTTCTCAGGTATAAATAAAGATGGGTACTGGTCTCACTCTGGACTCACAGACCAAAGCAGTACAAAAATGTTTATAGTTATTATGGGACAGGCTGGAGAATGGGTCCAGAGACTCAGTGGGAAGAAATTGGAGGTCAAGCTGGAGGAGATCCCATGGGGACTGAAGAGATATGGTTGAAAGGAAAGGTCTGGCTTAGAACCTGGGCCTGATTGGAAGCTAGCTGTATGACCTAGACCACTCTAGCTGTCGCTAAATATCTCCAAGATCTCTTCCAGTTTTGTGATTCTGGGATTTCCAGTCATAGATGCCCCCAAGTGGGTCTTTTCTCTCTCCCCATTAAGTGATGCTCCTCAAGACTAGGAATGTTTTCATTTAAAATTATCCTGAGAGTAAAAAGAGAATGGACTTAAGTGGGAAGAAAGGAGTGCCTTTCTGTACTCTTGGGTGGGATTATTTTGAAAATATGATGCCATTTCTATGTACTGTTTCATTATTTCAGAAGTGTCCACCCGTGGCCTGTTCTTCTGGGATATATTTTTAAGCATCAGAAAGCCCAAACAATTAGGAAAAACAAAGATTTCCTATAAGTCAATTGCTTTAGTTGGTATATATTTTTTAAAAAGACATTTGGGTTGGAACCTAGTGCCCCTGTCAGTTTGGAGTCTGGCCCTCTGCATGGATATTGCTGCCATAAATCCAAAAACTATTGTTGAGTCACTGGGAAGGTTCTGTAGATTGTGACTGGGCAGTGTTGTTCTGTTCAGTCCAGAATGGTGGAAAAGCCTGGGGCTTGACAGCCCTGGATTCAAGACAGATCCCACCTCTTGGACCAGGATGGAGTCAGCTTCCCTTTTCAGAGCCTTAGTTTACTCATTGTTTACGCGGGGCTGTTAATCCTTGTGCTGGGGAAAGGATCACATAAGATCCTATAGCAGGTGTTCTTCAGACTTTACAATCTTACATTTAACGTGAGCTATTGTCAAACTGTGGAGGCAATTGGCTGGCTCAGTGGATAGAGTCCTGGGCCTAGAATCAAGACCTGAGTTCAACTCTGCCCTTAGACAGGTCCCTTCATCTCTGTTTACCCTAATCCACTGAGGAAGGAAATGGCAACCCTCTCTTCTACCCCCAGTGTCTTTGCCAAGAAAATCCCAGAGACAGTATGGGCCACAGGGCACCACGGTAAAGCATTCTGGAAACAAGAGTAATTATTATCACTGTTGTAGTGATAGTCTGGCGTTTACTAGTGTGATGGATGAAATCACATCTTTCAAGCTTTGTTAGCGAGGTGTAATGGCAAGAGTCCTGGGTTGGGAGTTGGAACCACTGAGTGCAGATCCTTGCTCGACTGTGGGCAAGTCCCTGGTGGAGCCGCCTCTTCCCTCTGTGTGTGAGATGGGTGGACTAGATTATGTCTGAGGGTCCTTCCAGTTCTGAATCTGGGCTCCCATGTATTAGTATTATTAGTTGCTTTAAATAAGAACGATTAGCTCAGTGTTATCAGCTGAGACCCTGGTTGTTTTCATTGAGTGGATTGGGCTGGAAGCCAGCAAGAGTTGCCTGAATAAGCTTTGTAATAGTTCTGATTGCCCAGAGCACAGTGTGTAACTTAGAGTGATAGAGAAAAATACTCTTATTAAAGGCCTTATTCTCTGATTTAGCAACCTGAGAAGTGCTTTGAGTCTTTTTTGGAAACTGAGAGTGAATTTAGGTACTAATTTCATAAACAAAATTATTGTTTTAGTTGTCTAGCCTGTTATTCTGCTAATAATTGTAATTGTACCTAAAAAGTGGCATGGTGTGCTTTGAGACTGAATGTACAATGTTCTCCATCATAGTAGTGAACTCATTGTTTGTCAATACCCATTTTGTCAATCACTGAATAATTACAGGGTATCTCTTAGTCTCATGCACTTTTTAATTGTTTTTGAACATACTGTTGACATTTGCAGAAATTACTTGTGTGTAAAGTGATTTTGAGGAGCTTGTTGGCATCTCATTTACAGGGGGAGAAGAGGGATTATTAAAAACTATTGGATATTACCTTCCCTCTTTCTGCCCCATTTAAGCATAAATATCTACTTTGATTCATGCTATATCAAAAGCCTCTTTCTTGCCTGATTGAAAAGGAATATACAATTTATTTGAAACATTTCAATGTAGAAGTAAAAATCCAAAACTTTGTGGGCTTCTTTCTCTGATTGTCCCAAGCTGGTACCATGAGTACCCGAGACTGGGCCTGTGAGCAAGTCCCAACTGGCCATTGCAGCAGAAAGCTTGGACGAGGAATATCTGAGGAGTCAGTATGCTGATGCCAGCGGCTTGGTTTTGCAAGGTCCCTGCCCTTCTTGTGTTCAGGACATGGTGGGGCTGAAAGTGAAAGGGTTACTTATGCTCTAGGATCCTAGGAATTTGCCATGGCACCAGATCACATGAAAATAAATTTCCCACAAGAGTTAAGTTACTGTTCCGGTACCTCTTTCAGAGAGAGTGTGAGTTTTGGAAGGGAAATAGTCCATATGACCATGTCTCGTAGTGCTTCGTTCAGCTCAACAAGTAGACTCAGCCAGGGTCTGTGAAGCACCCAACATGAGGAAAGGAGGGGAGGAGAGGAGGGGAGGAGGGGATAGAAGGAAGGAGAGAGGGAGAGAGAGGGAGGGACAGAGACAGAGACAGAGGGAGACAGAGAGATAGAGGGAGATAGAGGAAAAGAGATAGGGAAAGAGGAAACAGACAAAGACAGAGAAAGAAAAAGAGAAAGAAGAGAGACAGAGACAGAGATATGGGGAGGAGGGGGAGAGAGAAGAGATGGGGGGGGGAGAGAGAGAGGGAGTGTGCGAGCGAGCTTGGGAAGGAGGGTGCTACACTGATTTACCAGTACTGTAACAGAGTAGATTGAAAGGAAGTGCAAATTGTGTTTCCTTTCTCAGATTTTTTTTTCTTGTAGATACGATTTTTCTTGCACAACAAGATAAATGTGGAAATATGTTTACATATATTTGATTTATCAAGTGTTTTTAACATAATTAACATGTAGTGGTTTTCCTTCCATCTAGGGGAGGAGTGCGGACTAGGGGGGAAAATTTGTAACGGAAAGCTTTGTAAGGGTCAATGTTGAAGAATTACCCATACATATGCTTTGCAAATAAAAAGCTTTAATAAAAAAATAAAATTTTAAAATGCAAAAAAAGAAAGAAGTGCAAAGAGGTATAATGAGATGCTTTGCCAGGCCTCAGGAAGGATTCCCATTTTGTGCCCAGGGGAATTAAGGATGGCTCTAAATCTGCTACCTTGAATTATAGAATTTTAGAGCTGAGGAGGACCTAAGGAACAAGCTTCATCCAATTCCCTCATTTTCACAAAAGAAGAAATTGTAACCTATAATGTGTCCATAATCACAGAATTAGCAAGTGACAGAGCTGGGGCTTGAACTCTGGTCTTTTTGTTCTTTCCTTGAAACCATGCTGCCTCTCTCTTCTATGTTTTCCATGCATATAGCAACAAAATGGGCTCCTTGGTTATTCAGGCTGCCTGAATGAAGTCCTTCTCAGAGCCCTTGAGTGGCTGCTAGTTATATCTTGAATGAAATGGCAACTATTGTTTTTTTATTCAATTATTAGTTCATTTTGCTTTAAGCATTGTTGATCACTTGTCCCTTATTAATTACTTGCTGAAATGCTCTTCTTGCTATCTCTCAGCCTGCATTTTAATAACTGACATTTATATAAGACTTTTAAGGTTTGCAAAGAATCGTATGTACTTTCTCATTTGAATTCTCAGCCTTTACAATCCTTGGAATCATGGATAGCAGATTGTTTCATTTTGCTGATCTTCAGATTTATCCTTTGTAAAATGGAGATCTTAATCCTTGTGCTACCTACTTCATAGGATTATTGAAAAGAAAGGACTTTTCAACGTATAAGGAGCTGGAGAAAAGTAAGCTTGGGATATTATTTGAGAAAATAATAAAATGAATGCATAGTTTTCCTCCATAAAAGTTGGCTAGGAGGGCTGGAAGTAGAATAATATTAATCTTTCTGTTTACAAATAGCTGAACTGGTGACTTCCCCTACTTTGCTTTTTCTTGGAAAAACATGGTTCCTGAGCCGTGGGAGAGTGCCGGCTTCACCTGCCCAGGAAGGTTTTCATCATAAATGAGAATGAAATCCCATCTTGTCCAGATGTTGCCATTGGACCGGAACATGGAATTCAGAATGTGGGACAGGGATCGTGCTTACTCTCCTCAGGCTGTTCCTGTTACAGCTCCCTTCCACCCGCCCAGTGGAAATCCAGCTCATCCTTTAACACTCAGCTCAGCCTTGTCTGGCCCCGTAGTCTGAAGAAGCTGTCCTCCCCTTCCTCCCCCCTCCCAGCATTCTGTTTGCCATCTCCCCAACTCATTTATCATGCACCGTTTTTACTGTTGTTCTTTGTTATATTGTAATGGAGCTGGAGTACCGGGAGTGCTGGCTTATGAGACTTGAATTTGAATCCTGCTTTGGCTTGGCTGCTGTGTAGGGCGTCCTTTTTTTTTTTTTTTTTGTATTTTAGATTCATTATCCATAAAATGGGGATGATTTTTTTTGTCCTTTTTGGCTCACAGGACATTTGTGAGGAGAATACTTTTTAAACCTTCAAATACCATATGGATCTGAACTGCTATTATTTGTCATCAGTGTAGGCAACTGTAAGATTGTAGGAGGCCCTGGGTTGGATATTTAGCATAAGTGAGGGGTCAAAGAGAAAGAGCCCTGGGACTCCGCCGGATCCTTCCAGACAAGGTTGAGGGAGGAGGATGTACTGGAGGATGTGAACCAGAATCAGGCTCCACCAGTCCACAGTCTGCGGGCTAGGCATTGTGCTAGGTGTTAGGGATGCAGAGACAAAAACTGAAGTCCTCATCATGCTTGAAGAGTTTCCATTCTGTCAGAAAAGACGACAGGTACATTTGTCATTACATGAGGGGACCTTCAAGGCCATCTCCAGTCATCTTGATTTGTGTCTGGTCACTGGACCAGGTGGCTCTGGAGGGGAAAGTGAGGCAGGGGACCTTGCCCTCCCTCCCTCAAATCCAATTCACATCATGTCATAGCATCCCCTCCTGTCTGTCATGGTTCTCTTTGAGAACAAAGGACAAAGCACAGCAATAACAAGTGGCAGTGAGAAGGGGCTTTGTGTCAGAGGCAGGGCTTGGATTACAGCTTGAAGGAAGGGAAAAGGATGGGGAGAAATATATTCCACGCATAGAGGGCCTGGGCAGCAAAAACATGGGACAGCAAAGAGAAGGCTGTGTTACTGGAATGGAGAGAAGGCTCGTGTGGTTGGACCACAGAATGTGGAAAAAGGAATCATGTACGTTGAGACTGGGAGCATGGGCTGTGAAGAGTGTTAGTGTTTGATCCTAAAGGCAATGGAGAACCACTGAAGTTTATCTAGTAGTGAATGACATGGCCAGATCTACAGTTAAGGGAAACCACTTAGGCAGCTGCCTGGAGAATGAGTTAGAGTGAGGAGAGACCTGAGACTGGGAGACCAGTTAGGAGGTCCCTGGGATAGTTTAGGCAAGAGCTAAGAACACTGGTTAGCCCTTAAGTCCCCTCTAAGGTTTGCAGAGAGGGATAAGGGCCTGAATGAAGGTGATAGCTGTCCGAGTATAGAGAAGGGGGTCAGATGGAAGAGAGGCTGTGGAGGTAAAAAAAAAAAAGACAAGATTCAGCTTGTTTGATATGTGAGGTTTGGAACAATGGAAGAATGGTGATCCTTTTGGCAGAAATAGGAAAGTTTGGAATAGGGTTAGGTTGGGCAGGAAGAGATGAGTTCTATGTCAGTTCTGTTGAGTTTGAGGTCTCTCTGGGGCATCCAGTTTGAAACATCCGGGGTTGTAGGACTACAGCTGGGGCTGGATAGTTAGATCTGGGAGTCATTCATAAAAAAGGGATAATTCAATTAATGGAAACCGATGAGGTCACAGAGAGCAAGGAGAAGAGACCAGGACAGAGCCTTGTGGAATATCAACAAATGGGAGTGTAATATGAATGGTGGGCCAGTAAAGGAAACTGAAGGGAAGCAGTTGGGCAGGTAGGAAAGCATTAAAAGGCAGGAGAGAATAGCCTGGGAAGAGACAGTAGTTAGCAGAGTGATCAAGGATGATGAGGATTGATTGATATAGGAGACACATTTGGCAGAAAGGGGTCATGGTTAACTTTGGGGAGAAAAGTTTCAGTTGAATGATGCAGAAATGACAGTAAGGTTCTTAGCTTTTTCTAGGAGTTTGAGGAAGAAAGGTGAGATATGGGATAATACTTTGAGGGGATGCTTTGTGTTTAATGAAAATTATTTTTAATTCACTAGTATTTAATTTTTCCAATTACATGTAAAGAAAGTTTTCGACATTGATTTTTTGTAAGATTTTGTTTTCCAAATTTTTTCTCCCTTCTTCACCTCCCTCTCCCCAAGATAGCAAGCAATCTGATACAAATTATGCATGTTTAGTGAAGGTTTTTTTTTAAGGATGAGGAGACTCAGGCATATTTGAAAGCAATAGAAAAAGAAATAATAGCTAAGGAGAGCCTGAAAATGAGGAAAATGGGTCTGACTGAGTGACCAGTCTGCTGGAGAAGAAGTGGATGATACCTATGATAAGTTGGCCTTGGCTTGAGAAGTGCTATCTCATTATCAGAAACTAGAATAAAGGAGGGGGTGGAGAGGGTGATGTGAAGGGGTTTTGAGATGAAGAGAATGGGGGAAAAGGAAACTCACCTAGAATGACCTCAATTTTCTCAATAAAATAAAGAGGGAAGTCCTCTGTTGAAAAAGTAAGGGTATAGGAAACTTATTGGAGGCTTGAGGAGAGGAGAGAAAGTTTGGAATAATTCCTTTGGGGAGGGAGATAAAGAATTAACTAGGGAGGGGATACTTCTCAGATTTTTTTTTTGTAGATCCGATTTTTCTTGCACAGCAAGATAACTATAAAAATATGTATACACATATTTGATTTGTCAAGTATTTTAACACAATTAACATGTAGTAGATTTCCTGCCATCTAGGGGAGGGGTGGGGACTGGGGGGGAAAATTTGTAACAGATGGCTTTGCAAAGGTCAATGTTGAAAAATTACCCATTTTTGCAAATAAAAAGCTTTAATTAAAAAAAAAAAAACTAGGGAGGGGATAGAAGGGTTGCCTTGCTGGATTGAAGGCCCAGTTACATATATTTGTATTTAATTGGCTAGATTATATTCCTTTTGTAGTTCACCCAGCCAGCACAATTGTGTGGCTTCCCCTGACTCTCTTTGGCAGGCTGTGAGGAGAAACATAGTTACCCAGGATGAAGAGCCATGAGGGAATTGTAGTCTGGGTTGGTAGAATAAAGGCCTCATGTTGATAAGATCATAAACCCAACAGAGTATCAAAGTATCATGTGTGTGTCCTGTGCCTAGACTATGGGCCTCACGAGGACAAGAGACTGTGCCTTCTTCATTATTGCTTTCCCCAGCGCTGAGCCCAGTCCTCCTCCCCAGTGGGTGCCCAATAAAGGTTTCTTGAGTTATCGAAGAGAGCTTTAGCCTTCCTGTAGATAAGCCGTGGCCAGTGAACGCCCGGGCCAGTTTGCAGCACAGCCACCTCATGGGTCTATTGTGGTAACCATGGATGGGAGAAGACACGGCGGTGGTTGACAGCTCCGGGCTGGCTTGGCAGAGAAGAGCCAGTCCACATGCTCCGCCCCCAGCAATGGGGGGGCGGTGGCTATGTTTAGTTGTTCCCCAAACTGTGTGGAGGCTGCTGGAGGGGGAACGGCAGCAGGCTGGCATGGTGGCTCTGCTGGGAGGCCCCTCCTGTGCAAGCCACCTCCTCCCTGATGGCCAGCTTCAGAAGAGAAGCGTTGAGCCACAGAGTGTCTGAGCTGGGAGGGAACTTGGACCATGTTAGATAGAGCCTCGACTGCAGGGGGCTTCGGGATGTTGAATGTCAGAAGTGGAAGGGAATGAGAAGATACAGCACAATAGTAAGGGAAACTGGATCACTGAGCTCCCCCACCTAGTGATCACAGGAGCTTTCTTTTTACAGAGGAAAGCACCAAGTCCAGGATAGGAAGCAGTGGCTAGCCTAAGGTTACCCACTGAGTCCCAGTGCCTTCTAGAGGGGAGAAAAGACCCTAAAGACTTCTAAGAGTTAAGTGTCTGGAGGAAGTACAGTAAACGTACTTGGGGAATTTGGCTAGGGCTGGACCCATGTGCTATTTGGCCCATATGGATACTTTTTCTATGCATTGTTCCCTATCCCTTGGACTCATTCCTGGTGCTGTATTCACACCTACATCCTTTCTTAGCCTCAGACTCATACTAGAGATATTGTTTTAGGCTTTATGGTCTCCTGTGTAGGGAACTGGGTCAGGAGGCAGGAGATCTTGGCTTGGTTTCCATTTTGTCACTGTGGGGCAGCTTAGTTAGCTTTCCTGCTGTTATGCTTGGGTTAAATCATACTTGTCATTTTAGTAGCTCTAGGGAATATTGAGAGGATACATTTGAATATCTTGAGGTAGGGTATTAGATTGAGGCCTGGTTTTGGAGCCAGAGGCCCTGGACTTAGGGGCTGGCCTCATCCCTCACTGGTCTTGGCATCTTGGACCCAGCCTTGGCCCCTCCCTCCTCTACTGTTTCCTCCTCCATGCTGGGAGGATATCAGTCTGGGTACTCTCCTCACAGTGACTTTGCAGGGTTCTAGTGAGGAAAACACTCTGCAAGATGAACTTAGTTGATACCATTGTTGTTACCTCCTGTGGGGCAGATGATGGGCCTTTTCTTGTCTTTTTCTTATTCATCTTCTAATGTATATGTCTATATTGATGTTATGTTTTTCATTTTTGATTTTAGAAAACAAATTAATTAGAGTCAGGAATGGTGCCTATTTCTGTGGCCTTTCCCAAGACACTGTAGAGCTGAATATTTGGTATATACATATATATATAAATGGTGTGATGGAAATAAAGGTTGCGGGGGAAGTGAAGATAGTTGTGTCTTTGCCATTTGCTCTGTGACATGTTGTGAGCCATTTCCTCTCCCTGGGGGTAAGGTGAACAAATTCAAATCAATTCAGTTTGACAAAATACTACCTAAGTGGAAGGAAGGTGCCCAATGTATAAAAATAAAGCAAATAGTTCCTGTCCACAAGAAGCTTATTTCCCTTGTCTGAAATCATACTCATCCATTAATGTTCATATCAATGTCACTTTCTCCATGAAGCCTTACTTATTTCTCTCTGTTCCCTTCCCTACAACCTCTTACCTCCAATTTAAAAAAAAAAGAAAACTCCTTCCTTGGATCTTGTATAACTGCAATTATTGAATGTACTTAATTATATTTATGTATATAATATATATATTATATAATATAATTACATTTTGCCTTAAGTGTGTGTGTGTGTGTGTTATATTGCCCCTACTAGATTAAAGGCAGGGGATAATGCTAATATTCTTTTTGGAGCTTAGATGAGTGTTATGTAGTTGGGCTCAGTAAATGGTCTGCACATAGTAAGGAATTAATATATATGTGTGCTGAAGTAAATTAAATTGGATTGAACTAGATAATCCCCTAAGGTCCCTTTTAAAAAATAAATATTTTTTTCCCAATTACATATAAAAACAGTTTTTAACATCCTTTTTTTTTAAGTTTTTGAGTTTCAGATTCTCTCCCTCCTGAGGTCCCTTTTAATCCCTCAAACCTGTGTCTTGATGTGTGGTGACAATACTGAAGCCTTAATATTTATTGAATGTCAGCAATGGGAATACCAGCTGGCATCCTCTCTGGCTGGAGAAGCTTTCCCAAATGGGGATATTGTTTTTCTTCCTGAATAGCTCTGCAAAGAGAAATTTGGAAAAAAACATCTGTCCAAAGTTGCTTCCTAACTCATAGAGAGGGCATGCCTGCATTTGAAGTCTCTTGACCTCAAGTGCTTTGAAATAGCTCACATCCCTTTAGCATCTTAGAAAGTCAAAGACCAGTGTCATTGTGTTTTAGGATGAGGAAACTGAGGTTCAGGAAAGTAAAATGATTTGCCCGAGGTCAGAGTTGGTTGGAGAGCTAGGATCACTGGCTCCAAAGCCTCGGCCATCTCTTCTGTGTTCTGTCTCATATTTGAAGATAAGTGGAATCCAAGCATTTGGTGGATCTGGTACCAGAATGCTGCCACACTGAAGAGATTCCGTCTCTCCTGAGTGACTAGCTAGCTCTTTATTCCCTTTTCTTGCATTACAATTTTTGTTTAAAAAATTGCTGCACTTCCTTAGCTTATCTTTTTCTGTTTCTATCAGATCAAGTACTGAGGATGGGGTGTGCATAGTAAGCCAAATTGGAGCAGCTTGGGAGATAGTATTTGTTGCATCATGATCTACTCTTGCTCCTTTGCCCGTGAACACAGCTCAGAAAAGGCTTTGCTGTTGTTCACACAGTTCCCTGTGCCCAGAAAGCCCTCCTTTATCTCCTCCCCTCTCTCATATCCACCTGTTGAATCCTTCTACCCATCATGCTTCAAGGTCTCGCTGTAGTTCCATATCTGAGAAGCTTTCCTAAATATTCCCAGGTAGAAAGAATCTATTTTTCCTTGGATTTGGCAGAATACTCTGGATTTCCTCAGTTATTTTATCCTATTTTGATATAGTTCTTGTATAAAAACCTCATGTTTATGGTATATGTTGCCTCCCTAGTGCTGTGCTTGAAGTGACATGAGGTCATGGGCAATGAGATGCTGCTGGTGGTAATTAGATTTTTAAACATGAAAGCCAGTGATAGGATATAGTGTGCAGTCAGTGTAAATATGACCATGTGGTTTACATATGGCATTTTGTGGTCAAGTAGGGGAGGTTGAGGTTTGCGTTTGTTGAGCCTGTGGATGGCAAGTTTACTGAAGAGAGTTTGCTATATGATTTTAGAGCTCCAAGGAACCTTAGAACACAGATTTTCAGCACTCCAGGTGGCCTTAGAACAAAACTGTTTGAGCTGGAGAAGCTAAAATGTGGATGTCTAAGCATAGCCTATAGGCCCTTAAAGTTTAGGGAGTTTGGGGGTGGTATTTTGGAACTTGGGTTCAGAGTACAGGGGTTTGAATTCTGGCTCTTTACATCCTTGCTGTGGGTCTGTGGGCAAGCCACTGCGACTGACGAGAGATAGGACTTATCCTACAGAACCTGCCTCATAGGGTTGTAACCTTTGAAGCACCAGGGAGTGTGGGCCAGTGGTTAGTGTGCCAGGTTATCACCTGATATTTGAGACTTGGCAAGCACCTGGTCTCCGCAGGCCTCAGTTGCACAACCAGCAAAAGGGAATTCAATTTCTTGCAACATGTGTCTGGTTATGACAACAAGAAAAAAAGCTGATCTAATTATGATCTAAAGTGCCTAAGGGCTGCAGGGAAAGATTCTGTGCAAATACCAAATAGGAGGATTTGTGTTCCCCTGGTGGCCCAGTATTGTTCATAACCTGTTGTCAATTTGCCTCTGTCACACACTTTTGGTTTTGTTGAATTAGAAAGATCAACCCCCTAAGGACTCGAGAACGAATTGATGATTAATCACAGGTGATGGCAGCTAGTAGGACCCTGGGTCTGAGTGGAGTGTGGAGCTTTAGCCTGGGTGAAGAAAAACATTTCTGTCCATCTGGGAAACTGGTTTTCTGGGTCTCTTCAGTAGCTGGTGAAGATATTGTGTGAAGTTTGTGTGTGTGTGTGTGTGTGTGTATGCACATGTGTATGTATGTGTGCATGTGATATAGCAATCAAGATCTTTGAGCAAACACTTTGGTATCGTGTTCTGAATGGCCCTGAGCCCTGATGGAAGCCAATAATGCCTGCCCTGTTCTTCTGTGGAAAGAAGGATTTCAGGTGTGGAAAATCAGATTTACAATAGAAATATTGTATTTTTTGCAGAAAATTTTCCATTTTCATATATAGGCTGTCCCCCACCTTACTAAGTGGTAGAACCCTAAAAGTTCATTTGGAAAGAACTTGGTTGGGGAACCTGGAAAATGTTTCTTATTGAAATAACAACAATCAACAACATCATTAGTTCATTTTCATATAGTGCTATAAGTCTGTGTGTGTATATATATGTGTGTGTGTATGTGTGTGTGTGTGTGTGTGTGTTTATGTGTATGTATATACACTTTGTCCAGCTTATTTACTTTGAGCTTAACAAAGAGACTGGGAGGTAGGTTTAATTGTCCCCATTTTAGATGAAGAACCGGGGACTCAGCAAGGTTAAATGACTGGCCATGCAGTTTGTGGCAGAGCTGGGACTTAAGCCCGGGCCTCCATCTGCAGGTGGAGTTTCATTTCTCTTAGGCCAAGGGACAGCCAGCCTAGGGATTGATTTAAAATGACAGAATTTTAGAGCTGGAAACAACCTTGGAGTTCAATTAGTCCAAACCCTGCATGAGACAGGAATTGACTCTGGCATTACTTGCAGTTTGGAGCCTTCCCGCTCTTGAACATCCCCAGGGATGAGGAACTTACTACTTCACCAGGCAGATTTTTTTCAAACAGCTGTAATCTTTAGGGTGTTCTTCTTTATGTTGAGAGAAACCTGCATCCTTGTAACTTTCCACCCTTAGTTCTTCCCTTTGGAAGCAAGCAGGACAAATCTAATAATTCTTCACTATGACTTGTTTTCACACATTTGAAATCCTGTTTCTCCCAAGCCCTTTCTCCAGCTGCAACATCATTGGCTCCTTCAGCTGACCATCATGTAGCATGGTTTTGAGTTTCTGTGCTGCTCAACTTCCTCTGATCACATGCAAGTTGGTCATTGTTCCACTCTAAAATAGATTATCTAGTCCAGATGTGACCTGAACAGCCCAGACATTAAGAGAATCTAATCAACAGCCAGGTGGTCCAGTAGATAGAACACTGGGCTTGGAGTCAGGAAGACTCAGATCTTTATTAACAACATGATCTTGACCAGGTCATTTCATCTCTGCCTGAAAAATCTGGAAGATAATAATAGCACCTCTTTCAGGTTATAGTGAGAATAAAATCAGGTAATATTTATAAAGTGCTTTGCAAACCTTAAAAGTACTTTTATAAATGCTAGCTATTGTCTCCTCCATCAAAGTGTAAGCTTCTTGAGAGTATGGACCTTTTTGTTTTTATCTTTGTTTCTTCAGTGTTTATTACGGTGCCTAGAATGTGGCAGATGATAGCTAGCATTTATATAGTGCCTACTGTATTGTTAACTCATTTGATTGTCATGGCAACTCTGGGAGGTAGGTGCTGTTTATTATCTCCATTTTACAGTAAAGGAAACTGAGGCAAGTAAAGGTTAAATGATTTTCTAGAATAATATAGTTAGTAAGTGTCTGTGGCTGGATTTAAATTCAGGCCCTCTTCACTGAATCACCTACCGATATTAAATAAATACTTTGATGATTGATTCCTCATTGGGAAATCATGGACTACAGAATTTCAGAGATGGAAGGGAACTTAGGTCCCCTAGTCCAATCTAACCCTGACTAGAAGTCCCTACTACAACCTTCCCCTGCAGTGGTTATCTCCTCTTTGCTCCAGAGGCCTAGGAGAGGAGTAGCCACTAGATCTCAAGGCAACCCCACTCTGGTGGTTCAGACTTTTTCCCTCTCCACCAGATTATTGGATTAGCTTGTGGCGAGTCTGCCTGCTTCCAGTCTCTCCCTCCTGTGGCCCATCATCCACTCAGTTGGCAAAGTGATCTTTCTCAGAGAATTCTAGTAACTCCTTATTACCTCCAGGATCAGTGAGGCAGAGCCTTTTAAGGCCTTCTTAAGTCAGTCCTTTTGTGACTTTTGTCTTCTTATCCTTCAGTCCCTTCCACACACTTTGCAGTTTAGGGATGCTGGCTTTCTCCTCCTTACCGTGGGAGTCCTGTGGAAAATGTTCTCAAAATCCCACCTTCTACAGGAAATCTTTCCTCATCTCTCTTAATGCTGGTACCTTCCCTCTGAGATGACCTCCCACTTATCTTGTATGTAGTTTATTTGTGCATAGAGCTGTTTGCATTTTGCTTGGCCATTAGATTCGGGGCTCCTTAGAAGTTGGGACTGGTTTTCCCTTCCTTATCTTCAGTAATTCATTGGTACTTAATGCTCTTACCAAACATATTAAGCCACAATTTGCTTCTTTGCTGCATTTACTCATTCTTTGCTTCTAGATCACAAAACTCCCATATCCTAGATTCACTTTCCAAGGGAGGAACAGTTTATTGCTCCTAAATCATCTCTCTTCCAGGCTAAATGTCTCCAGTTCCTTCAGGGACTCCTCATGTGGCAGGAACTTGCCTTTCACTCTCTACTTTTCCCTCTTTTGTAGCATGTGCATATAACAGATGCATGTCCTTCCTCAGCAGTGGTGCATGCAGTGGAGCCCAGCAGTGTTTCAGCTGGGGCCTGCCCAGGCCCCACTCAAAAAGAGCTGTGCCCTCTCTAGTCTTGGGATTTAGGCCATTGTAGGTCATCTCTGTGACACTCTTGCTCTCCTCTTCCTGGCTCCCACCAGAAGTTTGGGCTCTGCCCTTGTCTTTCACCTTCACTTGCTGGTACCCAGGCCTGCAGAACACCTGCTCACCCCTTCCCATTATCCTTTTATATGTTGATTGCCCCCATTGGTGTGTGAATGCCATGGGTCTTTGTTCAGGCCTGGTTCAGAGTAAGAAAAAAACTTTAATAAATTATCTCTCTAGCTATTGATCTATCCATCTCTGTCCATCTGTCTTAATGTAGCCCAAGATCCTGCTAGTTATTTTGACTACTCTGTCACACTATCAGTTCATATTGAGTATTTCAGTTCATTAAAATCCTCAGCTCTTTTCCCTGATAAATTGCCCTCTGACTACGCCTTCCCTGTCTTATCCCTATGAGGCTGATTTTTTGAACTTAAATGTAAGACTGTTTATTTAGCCCT
The DNA here is from genome assembly GCA_023553655.1 of Myrmecobius fasciatus. Taxonomy (NCBI): domain Eukaryota; kingdom Metazoa; phylum Chordata; class Mammalia; order Dasyuromorphia; family Myrmecobiidae; genus Myrmecobius; species Myrmecobius fasciatus. The sequence goes on from JAJPUD010007276.1 coordinate 45,607, forward strand.
ATTAAATTTCATCTTACTTGATTCATTCCAATATTCTAGCCTGCCAAGGTCTTTCTGGAGCCTAATTTTGTCATCCAGATTATCTGTGTCTCATCTTGTGCCATCTGTAAATGATGTATTTCTCAGTGATTCAGTCAGCATTAAGAACCTACTGTGTGCCAGGCCCTATGCTAAGTTCTGAAGATACAAGGAAAGGCAGAAGACAGCCCTTGGTCTTGAGGGGTTCATGGAGGAGACAACGTGCAAACACTTTGGAGAAATAAGATATGGACTAAGTTGTAGGTGATCTCAAAGGAAAGGTGCCAGCAGTAAGGAGATCTGGGAAAAGGTTCTTGTAGTATCTGGGATTTCAGCTGGGTCCTGCATAGAAAGCCGGAGGCCGATGGGAAGGAAGAGGATTGCAGGTGTAGGGACAGCCAGTGAAGATGCCCACCAGGAGATGGAGGGCCCTGGAGACATCATGGTAAGATCATTGCCACTGAACGGCAATGGGGGTGATGGAAGGAGGCTGGAAAAGTTAGAGAGAGCCTGGATGTCAAACAGAGAGGGGATTTTACCCTTAAGGGTAGAGGTAATGGGGAGTCACTGGAGTCAATTGAAGGGAATGGGAGGTAACTTGGTTATTTGTTTGCTTTAGGAAGATTAGTGTGAAAACTGAGTGGAGGATGAATGGACAGGGAGACTTGGCAGGCAGACTCTCGGCAGGCCAATGCAGCAGTCCAGATGTAAAGTATGAGCCTGAATCAGGGTGGAAGTTGAGGCAGAGAAGAGGAAGGGGTATATTCGAGAGGAGTTCCAAGGTAAAATCAACAGGCCTTGTCCACAGATTGGATCTGAGAATGAGAAGGTAAGGGAGCCATCAAGGTTGTAAGCTGGGCTGACCGGGAGGTTGGCAGTGCTCTTGGCTATAATAGGGAATTTTTGGAAAAAGGGAAAGCTTAGGACAACCGATAAGTTTAGATTCACCGTATTGAGCTTAATTACTGCACATGCAGTATTAGATGTCTGGTAGACAAGTGGAGAGTTGAATCTGGAGGTTTGGAGAGAAGTTAGGGTTGGACTAGTAGATTTATAATAGAGATAATAGTTACATCCCGGGAAGCTACTTAAGCTCATCAAATAAAATAGGATAGAGAGGGAAGAGAAGATGGACTAGGCCAGAGTACTGAGGCCCCTTCGTGGTTATCGGTGGGGCCTGAATGAAGATCCAGGAAAGGAAATTCAGGAGGAAGCTGAGATGGGAAAACAGTGGGAAGGAACTGTGTCACAGCCTTGGAGAGAAGAGAATAATCAAGGTGATTGGCAGCATCAGTAAGAGGATTAAGAAAAAGCTATTGGTTAGCATGTAAGAGATCAGTGGTAACTTTAAAGAAAGTGGTCGGAAACTGAACTCTACAGTTAAGAGAATGAGAGGAAAGGGAGTGGGGTCTCCCTTGCAGACAGGCTTCTCTTTAGTCACAAATGGGTGGAGAGAGATGGCTGTTGGGGTTGGATAGATGAAGTCAGGGGTTTTGGGGGATGGGGAAGACAGAGAGGTTTGTAGGCATGAGGGAAGTATCCAGTAGGCAAGGAGGGATTGGAGGTAAGGGCCAGGGTAGAAAGGATTGAGGCTGGAGAAGTCAGGTCATCATGGGCACACTTGTGCATAGGGAGGGCTGTGCCTTGGCAAGGGGAAGGCCGTCATTTCTTCTTGAGAGATAGGGAGGATTGGGTGGTAGAAGGTACATCTGAGGGATGTGAGAGGAGGAGGGGAACAGAGGAGTGTCTTGGTGAATGCCTCAGTTTTTTTGTGCAGAGCTTTCCTTTTAGAGGTAATAGAGCCAGAGCTGGTTTCAAGGAAGAGTGGAAAAAGTGGGAAAAGCCCCTGTGGTGAATGGGAGGTGTAAAAGAATCACCTTGCCCCAGCAAGGGCTCAGTTAAAATTAGGTAAGAAATTTGTGTTGGATCCAGCCAGTATGGTTTTGTGATTTGCTCCAGCGAGTTCAGCCACTGGTGAATAGAAGCAAATGCAGTGAATAGTGGGAAGGATCCAAGACTGAGGCTTGTCAGGACAAGATCTTCAGTAGGGTAAGAAGGCAAGGAACTCCAGAGAGAGGGACAGTCATTTGCCAACAGTCAAGACAGGGAAAAGCAGAAGAAATTGGTCTGCACAGGGGAGGAACCAAAGGATTGAGGAATTGGAGGTCATGGAGAGGAGAAAGCTAGCAAAGTAGAGAGAGAAATGACTTTAGAATCCGTGAACATGGTGGTCCATTTGTGTGGGATGGCAAGATCTAGGGTATGAGTGCCTTTGTATGTGGCTGAGGTTGGAGGGGAAGAGTTGGCCATGGAAAATGAATTGGTACAAGGGAACTGGTTGGTTAGGGTTCTGAGGAAGTACTGGTGTGCTTGTTGAAGTCCCTTACTTTGAGGGCAGGAGGTAAGGAGGAAACCCTGGGAGGTAAGCACAAAACTTTCTGAGGAAAGAAGGGAAATTCCCTGGAAGCCAGCACACACTAGCTGTCCAAACTTTGACTGGGTAAGAGGGAGGGAGTGAGCAAGAGATTAATTTAGTGAGGGAGATAGAGGTCCTGGGAGTGAGTAAGAGACTAACTTAGTGAGGGAGATAAAGGTCCTGGGAGTGGCAGTGTCAGGGAGCACTGAGGGAATGAGTGAAAGTGCCACCACTGCTGGACAGGAGACTTGGCCAGCAGCAGAGGGCCTGAAGTTCTCCCCCTGACAGCCTGTCTCCTCTCAGTCAGACACCTTCATTGTTCCTTGGTCTCATCCTGCCTTCTTCTATCTGTTGGGCCAAACCTGTACTAGAGGCTCCTTCTCCCTGGCTCCATTGAAGCCCTTCCCTCCTTTCCTTCTAGATGCATTCAGGCCCCTTCTACCTTTTCTTTAATGACTTTTCTACTCCCCCCAATTGGACACTATCTCTCTTCAAATTTCTGATATGTTTTGTTCATATCACTGTAGTCACATTTGTTATTAAATTGAGAGACTGTTGTATTTGTTGCTAAAACTGTCAGAATATAGAAGTCTATACGTAGTGGGTACTTAATATGTTTAAATAAATTGATGAATTTCACCTCTCCCTATAAATACTCCCCCAGTTTTACTATCTTCACATGTAAACTTGGCACTGAAGAAGGAACTAGTTCTCTGAGGTTGGAGAGTAATAATAATATTATTAATAATAACAATGTTATTATTAATCATTATTAGTAATAATATGGGAAGTTGCCTAGCTAGGTGACACAATGGGTAGAATGCCAGGTCCAAGGACAGGAAAACCCAAGTTCAGATCCCTTTTCAGACATTTATTAGCTGTGTGATCCTGGATAAGGCACTTAACCCTATTTGCCTCAGTTTCCTTCTCTGCAAAATGAGCTGGGGAAGGAAATGGCAAATGACTTCAGTATCTTTGCCAAGAAAACCCCAAGTAGATCATGAAGAATCAGACATGACTGAAACAAATGAACAACAAAAATTAACAATAGCATTTATATAATGCTTTATAGTTTGCAAAAATTCTTTGATCTTTTCTCATTTGATCTCCACAATAACACTGTGAAATAGTTGCTATTTTTAACCTCATTTTACAGGTGAGGAAACTTAGGGGAGAGAGGGTTAAATGACTTGTCCAGAGATCCAACCAATCTGAGGCAGTATTTGAATTCAGGGCTTCCTGACTCTGGCCCTGGCACTCTCTTCTTTATGCTACCCCATTGGTGAATGGCAGGCAAGAATAGGGAGGGTTATGTGGGAGTTATCAGGCAGAGTTACTGCTTTTGCTGGAAGGAATTCTAGACCTTCTTCCCTAATTGCAGACTTATTATGGAAGGCAGAAAAGTTGGTTGGCGTGGTCCCAGTCTTTATCTTGGGTGTAGTGTAGTTCTGGAGTGGCTCACGTACCACCAAGGTTTCCTTGTGCTGAATGCAAAGATTGGCTGGGCAGCTATGGAGTCAGTGGAGTTTTCACTGATGGAAGGGTCTGAATGCTGAGACAAGTTACCTATTTCTAGAAAGACTTCTTGCCCTCTGCTCCTTGCTGGGGAGATCAGCTGTCAGCATGGGGAAGAAAAAGCCTTGGAGCCGAGCTGCCACGCTAGCTGGGGGATGGGCTTGTTTGTTGTGTGTCCTGAGTATCTGGCATTGATTGAGAGTTGATGAATTTGCTCCATTTCAGGATGATCAGGACGTTGAATCTCTTCTCCCAGCTCCTGTCATTCTGTGTTTTAGGTGCCTCCCAGCTCTGACATTCTGGGCTCATTGTTGGAGAATCTCTCCCAGTCCTGGCATCCATTCTGAGGCCCCTGCCAGCTCTGATGTTCATGGATTTGAAGGGCCCTCCCAGCTAAGGCCCCTTCCAGCTTGAAGTTCTATGTTTTCAATTCGCAGGTTTCTTTCAGCTCTGACATTCTGTTTTATGATCAAATAAGACACACACACACACACACACACACACACACACACACACACACACAACTTTACTGTTTAATTGAATTGAACTTTAAAGCATTATATGGATCTCAGCTATGATGATGATTGTTATGTCTCTTTTCATTCCAGTTTTCTCTGTTCTGTATTCTGAGGCCCCTTGCAGTTTTAATATTCAGTGTTCTAAGGTTCCTTCCAACTCTGATGTTCTGCATTCTGAAGCCGCTTTGAGCTGTGACATTCTGTGTTCTAAGGACGCTTCTGACTTTGAAATTGTCCCATATGCTAAGATGCCTTTCAGCTCAAATATTCTGTAAAGTTATGAAAAGCATAGTTTTGAGCATGAGCTCTGAATGTGAAGAGCAGGTGATTTAAGGGGGCCTCGCTTGCTGTCTGTCTGACACTAGAAGGCAGTGCACCATTTGAGGACCTTGGAGAGGTATGTCAGAATGTACATTGGGTTTTGCTTGGGCCAAGCTCATTCTTTGCCTTTTTTGTTTTTGGTTTTTGTTAAATAGCCAATGTTAGTATGTTTGTTACCTGGGGGACTTGGGGGTGTGTTGCTCAGGGATCACAGGTTGTACCCTAGTCAGCCAAGGAGCAGCCTCCATGATTATGAAACATTTTTAATGTTGTTATATAACAGAATCGTCATTCTGTATCTAAAAATAACAAAATGGAGCATAAAAGCTATTTTGGTCTTGTTTAATGAGGGCATCTCCACTTTTGTTTCATCTTTCCTTAGGCACTTCCATCTTAAGAGCAAGATAGGGTAGAAAGAGCAGGTATTTGAAAGCTGTATGTCATCCTAGAATGCAAGAAAGGTTTTGTGTTAGCAAGCCTCATTTAAAAACTCATTTGTTTTGATTTAGCCAAAAGTACCTTCTGGCAGTGACTCTTAAGTATCACTTTGTGTTGTCCCAAATTGGCAATTTGGCCCCACCTCCTAGGACCCAGGAGTTCTCTGCCTCTTGGAGTCCAGTTGGAGGGTCTCAGTTGCAATATTAGTGGACAGACATTTTCCAGTTGGGTGGGACACCTGTCAGAAGCAAAGGCTGACATTTGCAAGACTGGCACTGGGTCTGCCTGTGTTCCCAACACCACACAAATCAGGTTTGGTTTGTATTGGAAGCTGGCTTCATGCCCAGGGTTAGAGCAGCATGCTGAAGATTAGTCCCTATTTAAAGGGGCTGGTTGTAGTATCTTCTGGTTTTGCTCTGCTTTGTGTTATACAGTTGTGACTAGGTTTAAAATTAAACTTTAAAGAATTTATTCTCCTTTCCTACTAGAAGCATTAGAAATGTGGTTAAACAGTAGGGGAAAAATATGTGAATTTAATAGTAGCATTTTTGAAGTAAAGATGAAATTTTGATTTCATTAATTTAAGGTCTATCACTAGTGTGATATTTCTGTTTGCAGATGACATTGTGATAACTGTTATCAGCATTGGAAAACTTCCTAAATGAGATCTGTAGTCATTTTAAAGTGTTCAGCCTTATTAACCACACAGGAAAAACAAGTAGACAAAGAATTCCTGTTGTCTGGATGACAGGCAATTGACTGGAAATATCAACATATAGCCAGTGATGACTCTTTCCATATTAGAGATAGAGCAGCTTGGAAGTATTAGAGTCACACAGTACCTTTTTAAAAACAGTATAGGTGCAATAATAGAATCGTGACTTATTCCTGGAAGGGAGAAAGTGGAGCCCCAGTAAGATGAAGGTCATAGAGATAGCAAGTGCCAGAATTAAGCCTCTGACTCCAAATCCAACACTTTTTTGACCCTGGCAAGCTGGACCTGAGGATGTGGTCAGAAAGCCCAGGGTTCAAATCCTTCCTCAAACTTATTAGCTATATGGTAAAGTTATTTAATTTTTATCTGTCTTAGTTTCCTCATTTTTAATATGGCAGTAATAATACCGCCTAACTCTTGGTATTATTGTGCGGATAAAATGAGATGATACTTGTAAATCACTTTGAAAACCTTAAAGTGCTGCATCAATGCTACCTATTATTTTGCCAGTGTTAGCATCACCATTATTATTGTTATTATATGCCAGATCTAGAAGGGACCTGAGAATACAGAATTTCAGAGTTGGAATGGGCCACGAAATTAAAAAGTTAGCATAGAAAAGGACCTTGGAGATCATCTACTCAGATCCCTTAATTTTACAAAGAAAGTGCAAACTAGGAGAAGTGACTTTGCTCAGTGTAAAGGATTGAGTTACTGGCCAAAGCCACCTCTTCTGTACTTCTCTACTTCAGCCATGGACATTTTTCTCATAAACATGGCCTCCTAATAGACTTATGTCTTATTCACATCCTGTAGACTATGATGTGATGATACCCATGAAAGAAATGAAGTCTAGTTTACACAGCACTGTGTGTGCTGTGGGAATGTGACATTTTGTTGCAGATGCTTAAAAGATTTTACTTTGGTTTCATCTTGTTTCCCTTTCAACTTCACCTGCACCAGATCAGTGCTTCAGTGTTTAGGCTATAAGCAAAATATTTCCACTTGAAGAGCCAGTAAAATAAATCTGTTTTTGTTTAGTTGCTTAATGTATAAGGGATGGAGATCTAGGTGAAAAAAAGATCAGTGTGGAATTGTAACCAGGAAGTGGTTTGGAATTTCATTTCTATGGAGTACATGGGAAGAAACAAAATATATCAAATAATCTGGTACACACAACTCAGAAGTCATAAATTAAATGTTCTAATGAGAGGCAGGGGCAGAGTAGCAAGAGTCTTGAGTTGAAGAGTGGGCATCCCCCCTCCCATTACTCCTTCTGTTTAAAAAAAATTTAGGGCTGTGAGCCAAGAATAGTTGTTCCATTTAAAAACAACTCAGAAAACCATAAATTGTGTTTTATTGTATTTTTATTTATTTTGTCAAAGATTTTCCACTTAACATTTTAAGAATTTTGTTCACAAATTTGATATCTGTTGTGGACAATTCTCTAAACTACAAGTTGAGGGTAGTGACTTAACATTAGTAAAAGAAATTTCCTCTTTGGGGAGTTCCTGCTATTAATGAAACCACAGGTACAAACAGTCCTTATTTCAGTCACCATCCCTAAATCTTAATGAAGGTAGGGAGGAGTGGGCAGGGGACAAGCTTCTTGACCTTCAAATATCTGACTAGCTGTCATGTGGAATCAGATTTGTTGGTCTCAGAATAGAGCTTCTCCCAATGCGTAGAAATTACCAGGAGGAATTTTGGAGAAAGGAGAGCTTCCCAACCCTCAGCCCTGTAGCATGATGGAAGGACCACCTCAAAGGCCTTGGAGATCTGGAAGCACTGCTTCCAGCACTGCTGGTTGACTGACATCTTTTCTTTTTCTTTTTTTTTTTTAATTTTATTTTATTTGCATAACATATGTGTGGGTAATTCTTCAACAATAACCCTTACATAGCTTTCCGTTGCAAATTTTCCCCCCAACTCCCCACCCCTCCCCTAGATGGCAGGATATCCACTACATGTTAATTATGTTAAAATATTGGCAAATCGAATATATGTATACATATTTCCAAACTTATCATTGTTGTGCAAGAAAAATCTTATCTACACAAACGATATATCAGATAAAGGAAACACAATGTAAGCAAACATCAATCAAGGAGTATGAGAATGTTATGTTGTGGTCCACATTTCACATCCCTCTCTCTGGGTGTATATGGCTTTCTTCAGTGAACAATTGGAGGTGGTTTGAAACATTTCATTGTTGAAGAGAGCCATGTCCATCAGAATTAATCGTCATATAGTACTGTTGTTGCCGTGTATAATGATCTCCTGGTTCTGTTCATTTCACTCAGCATCAGTTCATGTAAGTCTCTCCAGGCCTCTCTGAAATCATCTTGCTGGTCATTTCTTACAGAACAATAATATTCCATGACATCCATATACCATAATTTATTCAGCCATTCTCCAATTGAAGGGCATCTATTCAATTTCCAGTTTCTAGCCACTACAAAAAGGGCTGCCACAAACATTCTTGCACATGTGGGGCCTTTTCCTTCCTTTATGATTTCTTTGGGATATAAGCCCAATAGAAATGCTGCTGGGTCAAAGGGTATGCATAGTTTGATAACTTTTTGAGCGACTGACATCTTTTCAATTTTTTTATAGATGGGGATTTGCAATTGTGACCCTAGAAGTCCCTTTCAACTTTTCTATGGGAGAGCAGCCCCATTCATAGGCTCTTATGATCACTGAATTAGGGCTAAAGGGAATTTTCAAGAGGCTCAAGACCAGTCCCCTTGTCTTATAGTGGCAGACCCGAAATCTACACATTGACTTGTCCAAGGCTATATAGATAGTAAGTGAAAGACCCTTGGATTTGAACTCATGCACTCAGAAGCCTACTCCAGTGCACTTTCTGGTGGACCAGAGTCAGTTGGAAATATTGTGGGTTAAATTCACGAAAAGTTACGCTACAACAGGCAGCTGGCATTTTGATAGTAGTTTACAGTTTGTAAAATGCTTTTTACAGCTTATAAAATGTTTTTTTTTAATGTCACAAAAGCTCTGTGAAGTAGGAAGTACAAGTAGTATTACTCTGAAGAGTGAAGGGAATGTTGAAATGGGCTAGAATTTGGGGTTGTTGTTAGATCTGGAAGGGATGGACTTTGAGAGATCATCTTTTCTGTCCAGAAAAGGACAAACAATTCCCTCAGAGTCCCAAATAAGTGTAGAATGCAGATCTTCCCATGGGAGCTATAACATTGTCTCCTACTTATCTTATTTAATGTTCTATAGCATGTATTTAGTGTGAGTGGAGATATTTGGGGGCTCATCTGTTTCAGGCCTTTGCCCAGATCTCCAACATCAAGCCACTCGTTGTGAAACCATAGCACTTCTTGGCTTCAACATAGGCTCCTTATCTACTATGAATGATACTTTATCTCTCTCTCATATTTTCTGGAAGCAGCCCACTCTTTTGTGGGGCAGATTGCTTATATTGAATTGAAATGTTTCCCGTTACTTCCTTGAACTCACAAATCCTTTAGAGTGTTCCATTTACTTGTAACTCACCTAGTACCCTCTCTGTAGGACTGTGCATGCCCTAGTTCAGATAGAAGTCATCATGGAAGGGAATTGACATGGAGCTAAATGTAAAGTTCCCCACTTGGGTTCAAAAACTCAGCTGCAAAAGTGTAAGGTTGGCAGAGTTTGTGGCTCGTCAGCTGTTTGTGTGTAAAGGGGCTTGAGGTTTTTGTAGACAGTGTGAGATCAGTGAGTGGTGAATGGAGACATGCCAGCTAGAAAGGCAAGTTCTCTGCTTTGGTCAGAACCTGCTGGAAATACGGGGTCTGCTTTCAAGACCCCCCTTTGTGGAGGGACATTGACAGAGCTGAGGTCTTGGGCTTTGAGATGGTTAGAAGACCAGAGACCCTAAGGAGCAGCAGATTCAACTGGAGATGTGGAGCCTGGAGAAGGGAAGACTTGGGGGCATGATTTCCTGCGCCCAGAGTTTGAAGGGCTCTCTTTTGGAAGGGGGTGGGACTTAATTCTGTTGGAGGGTAGGTGGAAGTTTGAGAGAGGCTGATTTTCCTTGGCTATGAGGAGACTCTCCCTAAAAATCAGAGCGGTCCCAGGGGCCCATAGAAGAAGGGTGGTAGATTCCCCCTCATTGGAGGCCTCTCTGTGGAGTCTTGATTTCTAGGTGTTATGGAAGACATTTCCTGTTAAGGTATGGATTAGACTAGGTGCCCTTTTAGCTCCCTTTCAATTCTGAGAGTCTAGAATTCTGGAATAGCCTCAACTCTTGTGATCAATACATACCTTCAGTTACTCACTTTTCTAAACTTCGTCTAAGTAGCATATGGATGTGCAAAGAACTCTAAGGATTTAGGAACAAGTGGGCAGATTTGTGGGATTAGTGTGGAAATTTTGACACCACTACCTTGCAAAATATGGTCGGAGGGGTAGGGAATAGGAGTGGGGGAGTTGTGCTCTCTCTCCACAGGCCTGAAATAGCTGCCTTTAGTCCTGGCCAATGTCAACTGGCTCAGCAGGATTAAGGGAGCCTGCGAGCAATCATCGTGAAAAGCTTAGCCTGGGGGAAACTGGGAGGTTGTGGGCTGCTGCTGCTGCTGCTGCTGCTGCTGCTGCTTCTGCTGCTTCTAGGGCTGCTGGGGCTGCTGGGGTTGAAGCTGCTGGAGTTGAAGCTGCTGGAGCTGGGGCTGCTGCTGGGACTGGTGTTGCTGAGGCTGTTGCTGCTGGGGCTGCAACACAGGTAGACCAGAAATCATCCAGAGGTTCACACACTTCAGTTATTCCCCTCTGCTTGGCTTGAAGGATAGCTTGTCAATTGCAGCAGAGCCTGAGTGCAAAGGGATGGGCGTGAGGGTCGGGAGAGAGGATCCCCTCCAAGGGGTGGACCTATCTTTTACCTCAGGAGGTTGCAGCTTGTAGATCTAGACCACTTAATGGTCTCTCTGGGAGCAGGAACATTAGAGATTATAAAACCGGCTCATGAGCATTCTTCTCTTTTGTTAAATTGGTGATCATTCCTACAAAGGAAGGAATTAAAGCTTTGCTTGGAAAGATTTGTCTTAGTCTTTCTTTGTTTTGAGAGATAAAATAGTACAGTGGAAAAAATCTTGAGTTCAGAGTTATAAGAGAGATGGATTCAAATCTTGATTTTTCCACTTTCTAATCTTTTGGCTAAGGACAAGTCCCTTAGTGATCTGTAAACTGGAAATAGTAATATCAGCTTTGCCTACCTCCCTGGGTTGGTTTGAGAAGCAAATAAGATAATAACTGTGAAAATAAATTAGAGTGCTTTGGAAATGGAACTTATTACTCCCTTCTTAGATATGTGATTTCAGTGGTGGAGCTAGAGCAGTTCTTCCCACTGTAGATGATGTGGTCTTCAAAACTTGAGTAGTGTTAGCTGGTTGTGTTGACCAGAAGACATTCTCCGAAGGCTAACTTTTTTGAGACATTTAGCTAGCTTCATCTCTAAAAAAATAGCACAATCCAAAGGATTATAGCTAAGGCCTTTATAAAGGATTGACAACTCTTTCCCTGGCATCTTCAAGAATTTAGGATCAGGTCCATGCTATGGTGAGACCTCCCTTAGCAAAGGGATCTCCTTTTATTTGTTTTTAAAGTAGACTTTTATTTATATCTTTTCTTTTTTATGTCACCTGCATTTTTCATAGTATCCCTCATTACCTGTTCCAGAGAACCATTTCTTATAACCCATTCCATTTTACAGATAGGAAACTGAAGCACATAGAGTTTAGGTTACTTGCCCGAGGGTCATAAAACTAGTAAATATATGAAATGGAATTTTTTTTCTGTATCTGATACCCTTTTTTAAAAATTTTATTTGCATAACATATGTGTGGGTAATTCTTCAACATTAACCCTTACATAGTTTTCTGTTACAAATTTTTCCCCCCAACTCCCCCCTCCCTAGATGGTAGGATATCCACTACATGTTAATTATGTTAAAATACTTGGCAAATCGAATATATGTATACATATTTCCAAACTTATCATTGTTGTGCAAGAAAAATCGTATCTACAAGAAAGAAAAATCAGATAAAGGAAACACAATGCAAGCAAACATCAATCAAGAGTATGAGAATGTTATGTTGTGGTCCACATTTCACATCCCTCTCCCTGGGTGTATATGGCTTTCTTCAGTGAACAATTGGAAGTGGTTTGAAACATTTCATTGTTGAAGAGAGCCATGTCCATCAGAATTGATCATCATATAGTATTATTATTGCCGTGTATAATGATCTCCTGGTTCTGCTCATTTCACTCAGCATCAGTTCATGCAAGTCTCTTCAGGCCTCTCTGAAATCGTCCTGCTGGTCATGAAATGGAATTTGAACCCAGTTCTGCATGACTAGCATGGGGTACTAAAGAACTTTTTTAAGGTCATACCATGAGACAGGGACACAGAAAGGAATTAAACCTAGGTCTTGTGTTGTTTCCTTTGTTTCAATCGTGTCCAACTCTTGGTGATCCCATTGAGGGTTTTCTTGGCAAAGGTAGCTAGAATGGTTTGTTACTTCCTTCTCCAGATAATTTTATAGATGAGGAATTGAGACAAGCAGTTAAGTGATTTGCCCAGGGCCACCCAGCTAGTAAGTGTCTGAGGCAGTATTTGAACAGGGGTCTTTCTGACTCTAGACTTGGCACTTTTGTCTACTGAGCCATCTAGCTGCCCCCATTTAATAATGATAATAATAACAATAACTACAGTTATAATAGCTAGGATTTACATAACCCTTTAAGATTGGCAAAGTACTTTACAGATTATCTCATTTTATCTTCAAGATAACCCTGTGAGGTAGATGCTGCTATTTTCCTCATTTTACAAATAGGAAAATTGAAACACAAAGAGGTTAAGTAATTTGGGTCATATAGTTAGTGAGTCTGAGTTAGAACTCAAATCTTTCTGATTTCAGGTACAGAACTCTTATTATCTATAACACTTTGCTTTTTTTTGCATTATGGTCTATAAAACAAATATTTAGTAATTCTGCTTTTTATTATTTACTTGCAGGTTATATATACCCCAAAACATTATTTGTTTTGGGGAAAGTGCCATAGGTTCTAAGAAATATGCATATTCTTTAGTGGTTCCATTCAGAAGGTATCAGAGCTTTTAAAATTTTAATTTTTTTCAGTGAATAAAAATCTACTTTCTATCTGTTCTTTTTCCTCCTCTCTATTGGGGAAAAAAAAGAAAAGAAAAACAAAAGCCTTGTAACAAATATTCAGTCAAGCAAAATAAATTCTCACATTTGCTGTGTCCAAAAGCCTATCTTGATCTGTACTCCAGAGTCCAGGAGATGGGTAGTGTGCTTCACTATTAGTCTTCTGGGATTGTTGTTGGTCGGTATTTTAGTTAGAATTCTTAAGTCTTTCAGGGTTGATTTATATCAATAACAATTTGTATCAATCAACATCAATATCAATAATATCATTTTTGCTTTTGGGGGGAACTACGGGATGTGTGAAGCCACTGTAGTTAAGTGACTGATCAAACGTCACACAGCTATTAAGTGTTAAGTATCTCAGGCTGGATTTGAACTGAAGTCCTCCTGACTTTGTGTTGTATCCCCTATGCTACCTAGCTGCCCCTAATGTTGTTATTGTATAAATTGTTCTATCTACATTATTTGATATCTGTTCACAGTAGTTTGTATCATTTCAAGTGAGTCTTCTCAGTCTGAAATTTTGATAATTTCTTAAAGTACAATAGTATTCTATTCCATATTATACCACAGATTGTTAACCTGTTCATTTCCCACTTGATGGGTCACTTTCCCTCTGAGATTACCTTTAAGGTATTCTCCATATTTCTTGTACATTGCATAGTTGTTAGCATGTTGTCTTCTCCATTAAGATATTATCTCTTTGATATAAGGAACTTTTTGTTTTTGCCTTTCTATCCTCAATGCATAACAAACTTCCTGGCACACAGGAATTACTTAATGAATATTTGTTAACTTGATTTAAATTGCTTTCTTTCTAGATCTTTTAGCTCTAAATTCTCCCATTTTAGTTCTTTTTTCCTTTTGTTTATTTTCTTATATTTTTCCAGCTCTGAGAGAGGAACATTAAGGCCTCCTACAATTGTGGTATTATCTGTGCCTTTTTGTAATTCATTTAATTTTTCTTTGTGAATTTAGATATTTTACCATTTATTCATATAGGTTTAATTGTGATATTGGTTCATGATCCATGATTGCTTTAAATATAATATAATTTTCTTGTTTCCAACATTGAAACTATACATTTTAAATTTTGCTTTAAATTCCAGCTTTTAAAAAATTCAATTGCTATATTTTAAATTATAGAATCTCATTTGATTGTTTTTTCTTTGCTTTTTACATTATTATTAATATTGTATAAATTTTTTTCCTATTTCTGCCTACTTCACTGTGCATCAGTTCATATAAATCTCCCCAGGTTTCCTCTGAAACCAAGCCCTTCATAATTTCTTTGTTTCTTTTTTTTTTTTATTAAGGCAATTGGGGTTAAGTGACTTGCCCAGGGTCACACAGCTAGGAAATGTTAAGTGTTTGACATCAGATTTGAATTCAGGTCCTCCTGACTTCAGGGCTGGTGCTCTATCCACTGCGCCACCTAGCTGCCCCCCATTATAATTTCTTAACAGCACAATAGTATTCTGTCATAATTATGTTTTATAACTTGTTCAGCAATTCTCTAGTTGATGGAAATCCCTTGAATTTCCAGTTCTGTACCAAATATGAAAAAAAAGCTATATTTTTTCCCATATGGATCCTTCTCTTTCTTTGATCTCTTTGGGGGATGGACGTAGTAGTGGTGTTGCTGGGTCAAAGAATATGCACAATTTGAAAGCTTTTTGGTAATAGTTTCAAAATGCTTTCCAGAAATGTTGTAGCAGTTCACAGCTTCACCAGTAGTGAGTTAATGTACAATATATTGCTACATTGATCATTAATATGCAATGGAAGCTAGGTAATACAGTGAATAGAGCACAAGTCTGGAGTCAGGAAGATCTGAGTTCCAATCTGGCCTCAGACACTTATTGTGTGATGCTGGATGGGTCACTTAACCCCATTTTACCTCAGTTCCTCATCTATAAAATGTTGGCAACACTGGAGAAGGAAATGGCAAACCACTTCATTATATTTACCAAAAGAAAAAAACAAACCCATGAACAAAGTCTGTGAGGGTCACATAGAGTCAGACTCAATTGAAGATTAGTTTGTGGTTTTCTAAGTAGCCCAGGCATCTATTCTATTTGAGTTTGACACCACTGTTTTAGAACATTTTTTCATAAGTCTATTGCTAATTTAGTTTTCTTTCTCTGAACATGCCTATTTGTAGCCTTTGATCATTTGTCAACTTATTTTTTTATAATTTTGAATCAGTTCTCTTTAAATATCTTAGAAATGTTCTGGGAGACTGGATATGTGAGATTTTTAAGTTGGCATTCTGTCTTCAAGGTCAATAACTTTGGCTTATATAGAGATCATGTGTTCTTTAATGGCCTCCTTTCTTCTCTACTAGATTCTCTTCCACTTCAGCACTTCAGTCATTCAAATTCTTAATTTCCATTTTTCTTCATTGGAGGAATTCTTCACTCTGGATTATTTTTTTAAATTTAGTTTTTCATTTCAGTAGATTATTTATTGCATTGAAAGTTACAGCTCACGATGTACACTCACATATATTATTCATATATATATATTTATGAATTTCTTTTCTCTTTTGAACCATTCTAGAATTTCTTGTTCCATGTTTAAGACTTCACAAGATTCTGTTTCATTTGCTTCATTTTCCTTTTTTTTTTTAATATTTAAGAGAGTTTTGTAATCTCTTTTAGGGTTTAGTACTCATCCTTTGTTCTAATTTTAGAACTGCTTTTATTGATTTATCTTCTCCATCTTCTTGTGATTTGAGTTTTCTATCGCTTAAAATCTTGTTCCTTTCAGTCTTTTTTCCCTTTATTTTCTCTTATCACTCAATTTCTGATTCCTCTCCCTTTGCTGCCTTGGGATTAGTCTGAAGAGATTAGTCTTCTCCTATATTGGGGGATTTAGTGTTCACCAATCTGGTCCCTGTCCTAAATATATTCTATGGGGACAGCACTGGCCCCAGCTAGTTTTCAGTCCCCCTTCTTCTAGTCTTAGTGTAGCCAGGCCTGCTGGCCTCCTGCCCCACTTCCTCCTTTGGCTCTCCTCCTTTCCTTCTGTGGCTAGGCTGAATCAGCATCTGCTGGGTTTTTTTTTTTTTTTTTTTTTTTCAGTGTTGGGGAGGGCTGTTCTAGAAAGTGTGTCCATAGACCTTAGGGTACCCTGACCAGGGAGTTGTCCCAGGCAGAAGGCAGCTTGTGCTTTCTCCCTCTACACTTCCTATTCCTTTGACCAGGTGGCATCAATATCTATAGCTTGTTGTTGAAGAGAAGTGGTTAGGGCTTGAGGTGTATTGATAAAGTCTCTGCTAAAGAGGTGATCTCAATATTGGTACCTATGTATTGTAGGCTAGTTTGTATGGCTCTGCAGGAACATGGAGGGCTATTTTTAGTGACTGTTTTAAGAATTAGTTTTCTCCAGTGTTAATTCACAAAGATGTTAATTATAATGAGATTCTATCTTTTTGGTCCTATAAGTTCATCTATACTATTTGTGACCCATAACTTCACTTTTTGGATTGCTCTGAGAGTTAATGGTGACCAAAGGAAAATGTATGATCTTCCATCTTGCTGGTGGGAGCTATGAGATTAATAATAGTAGTACCCTTTAAGAAATCTTATTTTCTTGCCACCAAGGGGCCTCCAAATTCTCTTGCTTTCTTTTAAAAAATATTTTTTCTAATTACATGTAAAATTTTTAATATTAGTTTTCTAAAAACTTTCAAGTTTAAAATTCTCTCCTCCTTCCCTTCCCTACCCTCTTACTTTATATGGCAAGTAATGTGATATAAGTTATACACTTGTAGTTACACAAAATATTTCCATGTTATTCATGTTGTGAAGAAAATGCAGACCCAAAAAAGCCCTCAAAACAATAAAGTTTAAAACAAAAGTATGTTTTGATCTGCATTCCAACTCCCATTGGTTCTTTTTCTGAAGGTGGATAACATTTTTCATCCTGAATTCTTCAGAATTGTTTTAGTCCATTGTATTGCTAAAAATAGCCAGGTTATTCACAGTTGATCATCATACAGTGTCACTGTTACTATATATAGTGTTCTGGTTTTGCTCACTTCATTTTGCATCTGTTCATGTAAGTCTTCCCAGGTTTTTCTGACTCATCTATAGCACAATAGTAATCTATCACTATTACAATTTGTTCAGCCATTCCCCAATTGATAGATATCCCCTCAATTTCCAATTCTTTGCCACCACAAAAACAGCTGCAACAAATATTTGTATACATAATTAAAAAAATCCCTCCTTTTTAAAGAAGTCTCATTGGTATAAAGTGGTTTTGCCATTGTTGTCATTTGTCTTTTGTTCTTGAAGAGGACCCTCACATCAGAAAGGACCATGACATGCAAGTGAATTGGATTTGAGTGAAGGAGGGCTAACCAGGTAACCAGCTTCACTTTCTCCTCTGGAACCATTTGCACGATATAGATCAAGACAACTGCAGATGGCCCTCACTGGTATTGGAATGTCAAAGGGTATTTCCAGTTATATAGCCCTTTGGGCATGGTTCTACATTGCTCTTCAGAA